>JAULKK010275803.1:0-14969 GCA_032355705.1 Rubia peregrina
GCCAGTAATTTTCATCTCTTCCTATTTTCTGGATTTCTGAGTAATATGCTTCGTGTTATGATTACATCATTCTTTTACCTGATACAAATATTAAATTGACCTAACATCCACCGGCCAACCCAACTGTTGTGACTCTTTGTTAAAGATAGTTAATCCCAGTGGCTTAATCTTTTTTGATTCTTTGTGAGCTCTGATAAATTAATTTCTCTATAGCAATGGTATAACACTGATTTTTTTAGTGTACAAAACTGTTAGGCGGGAGAAGGTAATTGAAGACAGTTAAGAAGTAGTCTATCTTTGTTATGAAACTTGGTGTGTGTGTGTGTGTGTGACTATACCGTGTTGATGAAATTGATCATCCTTGTGGAGTATTTGAGATGCAGCAAATGTGTAAATGGTTATTGTCTTTCTTTTTTGTGCCTCTGCAGATCTTATTCGACAAACCGGCTATTGTTTTTTTAATAAAAAGACTTCTTTTCTTTTTTCGTTCAGCACACTGCATTGTATTCAGTTTTCATTGTATTTCTCTGTTTTTCATGCCTGTTTTCACTGTTAAAATTCCTATTATGTTGAGGTGAATGTATCCTCATCTGCATTTTCTCATGCACCTTTAAGTTAAATAACCACCGTTACACTTCAAATTTGGTTGAGTTGTGTTGTCTCTGTTAAATTTGGATGCATCTCCGAACTTTTTGTGACTGATTTGTTTCGTGAACTCAGAGTCAAAACCGCAGTTAACTAGAAGAATTGACATCAGGAATATTGCAATTGTTGCACATGTTGATCTTGGAAAGACCACGCTGGTGGATTCAGGATGTTTGGTAGCATTATTTCTACCATTTTGGGAGTTCTTATTGATCAATGTGTGACTGCGTGTGTAAATGAATCAGGCTGTTTGGTAGCATTATTTTGTAACTGTTTTCAGCATTAGCATCAAGTATATGTATATGACTTACATACAGACACTATCACACCACCAACATAGATTTTTTGCGATTGATGTTATTGGTGTTTGATTATTGATCATCTTTTTCTATCATGAAGGTCGTGGACTGTCGAGTCTCTGGTGATTCTAATTTTGTACTTCATTTTGATTTTGTGGAGTTTACTGGGAGGGTATGTTGATTACTGTTTCTTTCATAGGATATCGAGATGTTCCTGGTCTCATGACTACTTTTGAAATCTCCACTTTTAAGCAGAAAGTGCAAGGAATGCTTTGAGTCTGTCGGGAACGATGCTATGTTATTATCCTGTCAGGTTGCTGCCTTCTAAAGCTGCTATTGCTCATGTGAACCCATCATTCTTACCAAGGGTGAGAAAATTCTTCTTCTTTAGCCACTGAGTAAAGTATCTTTTGAAACTTATGATAAATGGATTCTCATATGCGCACTTGGAGATACTGCAGTGCATTTACTCATCTCTTCTTCTGCCCTTTTCAGTCTGAAGATGAAAGGAATATGTGCAAGAACTATTTACTGTACAAACACGGATAAAAAGGTATCATTCGACTTGATCTCACTTCGGACTTACGCATAATCATTAAATTGGTATTTTGGTTTTGATATTCATGGTTGTTTGTTTGAATAGGTCACACAAGCAGATGTTAAGCTCTTCTTTGACTTTGAGTCCATTTGTGGAGAGGTTTGCAGCTCATGTTATGGTTGCCTACCTATAATTGTTCTTCTTAGAATTGGAGTATTTACTCTCTGTTCTTACGCCATTAAGATGATTATATATTTTTGGCAAGACGTTGCAAAAGGTTCAGGTATAACTATATATTTTTCTGGTTTGTTTCATTTTAAAGGTTGTTGCTAATAGAAGTGAAGCATCTTCAGTTTAACTTTCTCATTTTCTAGTTCTTTTCCTTGCTTTGATGTTTTCCATAAGAAAGTGCCTAGTGTTCCTCCTGAACTACAACATCAATTAATTACTTGATATAGTGTTTGTTCATTGCAGTTCTGACATAAATTTATTGGTTTCTTTCTTTTGAATTTTCCACATTTTTATCTTCCATATTCTTTCTTCTTTTTTTCTTCTAATTTTCTGCTGTAGATTTTAATGTCACGGTTTAGTTTCTTTTTCTGTTCTAATTAGTTGGTTCTTTCAATTGTAAAGAACATAGATGCAGATTGGATGTTCATTCTTTTGTATCTTTTGCATTGTCAGATTGATCTATGTTTTGAGGAAGAAGGTGATGTGATCCTAAATGAGGCAAGTGAAGTAGTAGGCAAAACCATATCTGGTAATCCTCTTGATGTGCATTGCGTGAAAGACGCTGATACGATAGAAGATAAGGAAAATGAACCAGTGAATGAAGCCAAATTTATGGATTCAGTAAAATTGGAAGGAAAGCTTGCACAAGTACGGTTATTTTGCAATATCTCAATGCATTTCGAGGGTTCTGTTTAGATCCTTAGTGTATGCATTCTGTTATTGATGAAATCGTTTTCATCTGTTTTCTTATTCTGATTTTGTCATCTCATTTCTTAAGAGTTTTGGCTAACTTTTGATGTTTACATGCTGATTATTCCATTAGTAAATTGTTATTTTGGCAACTTTGCATGTTCTTATATCTGGTACAATTTATGAGAGGTGTCATTCTGTTTTTCAATTATTAGTTGGTCGGGTGCAGATGTGCATTGCAGATGATCTATAGCTGCAGAATTGAGGTTTGCTAGTTAGTCTTTATTTGTTAGGAAATCAGGTTTAGACTTTGAGTCCATTTGTGGAGAGGTTTGCAGCTCATGTTATGGTTTGCAGCTCAATGTTTTGCTTACCAACACAAACACCATTAAGGCTTTGATGATTTTCATGTTTGATGTTTCCAGGGAAGTAAATTGGTACCGATGTTTCATAGCCTTAACATAGCCTTAATTTATGTTTTAGGGACTTTGGGTGAAAGTTAATGAAATTATGTGGGTTGATTAGGAGTTACTGAAAGTTGATATGTTAAATTACAAATATTGTAAACATTTGTGTTGAATGGTAATTGATGAAATTTTGGGGACCTGAATTGTAATTTTTGAAAATTCTTTTTTCATTCTCCACACACATTTTGCGACACTTCCAACTGTAGCAAGTTTTTTACGACGATTCCAGATTCAACATTTTTTGTGACGCTTCTAGCTTTAGCAAGTTTTTGCGACGCTTCCAACTTTAGCAATTTTTTTTGACGTTTCCAGCTTTTGCAATTTTTTGCGACGCTTCCAACTTTAGCAATTTTTTACGACGCTTCCATAGCGACACATTACTGCGTCACAATATTTTAGTGACACGCAAAATAGATGCACTTCCTAAAGCGTCACTAATTATTTTAGCGACGCTTTTAAGTGTCTGTACTGTTAAAAAAACGTGTCACAGCAGGAGATTTTTTTGTAGTGTATCATGTGAGATATTGTTAGATTCATCTTAAAATCTATTTTCTAAAATATAAATTTTTATGCGACATTATTGTAAGTAACTAGAGATATTTACGGTCAAACATGCTCATTGAAGACCGTGAAAAATTAAATACTCTCCCCGTCCCTCTAATTGTGTCTTACTTCCTCTTTTTACACTATTCATTGATGATTTTATAATTTTAACATCTTAAATTATGTAGACTAACAATAAATTTTAAAAGTTATATATTTTAAAAATATGTGTTAAGATGAATGTAGTAATATATCACACAATAATTTTTATATTTATAATATTTTATCATTCAAACAACATCAACTTTACTGGCATAAGACACAATAAGAGAGACGGAGGGAGTATTTGATTTCCGAGAGTTAAACTTTGTAAACTTTGACTCTGAATATAAATTTATAAATAAATAATAAAAATATTATGTGAAATATTGTTATATTTATCTTAGCATCTATTTTCTAAACATCAATTTGTTATGCGGAATTATTATAGGTAACTAGAGATATTTGCGATCGAACATGCTCATTGAAAACCGTAAAAAAGTAAATAAACAATATAGAGTGGGAGGCAAGGAGTATATTTTTACTAAACAAAATTTTGATTTTTTTTTCGAAAACCGAAAATTTTAAATTGAACTTCAAGAGTACACAATAATTTGACCGGAAATAAGTGAACCGAAATGGTCTTGAGTTGAAAAGCTTTGAACAAGAGCTATATAAGAAGAATATTTTGGATTTGGTAGTGTGGTTTTTTTTGTAAAGCCCAAAAGAAAAGTTGTGATACATTGGGTTGGGCTCATAACAGGTTACAGGAGGTAGAGAACACAAAAAAGACAAGGTGTTCAACCAAAAACTTAGAAGCAATATTAATGTTCTTTTTATGAACAATTATTTCAAGCTATATATATTTTATGCACAAAGTTCTATTTTACACCGACTAACAATTAGTCCGTGTCATTATATAATTGATGTAACTAATTGACTGATTTGATGGTATATTTATTGCAATGAAATTTCTATAGTTTTGAAAAACTTTTAAAATGTATTGCAATGTATAAATAATTACCCCCTCACGTTCTTTAAGAGTGACACATTTGCTTTTGGCACAAGAATTTAGGAAGGTAGAATTAGTGGTTGAAAATTTATTTAAAAAGAGTAAAAAGTAAATTGAACGGATGAAAACGACCTAGAATTTGTCAAAAAAGGAAATGAAACAATATTAAAAAATATTCCAAAAAGAAAGTATGTCAATGTTAGAAAATCGGAGGGAGTATAATTTGACCATAAAAGTTATTGAAACAATTTTTTTCATGATAGGTCTAATCGTTAGTCGGTCTAATAAAAAACTTTCTCATTTTAATTGAAATTTAGTTTAAACTCAATAAATTTAAAATTAATTCTCATGCCGCCTTTTCCAACCACCGGCTAGTGATCGGTGATTTTTATGGTGGCCGAACTCCCCCACAACCATTTTCATCATCGCCCGATCGACCTACCCCATCACCAATATGCATTTGGTCGACCTCCAACAAAGCCTTTTCAATTGCCCCATCAAATATACTGTTGGCTGGTGTTCATCAAATCTCCGCGCACCACCACCGCTAAATTTCCCAATATCAATTCCCGTGGCGTAGCCAGAATTATCAAAGTTAGGGGGCGATTTATACATTTTTTTCTTCATTTAATTGCATACACTAGATATGAATTTATTTGTAAAATTTACAAATTTACAAATTTTGTTGGTGTTTTATGTAATTTTTTGGGGAAAAAATGTAGTGGGGCAAAACTCTAAATATTTTTCAAAACCTAAGCTATATTTTTAAAAAGTGCCAGAGTACGGCTCCGCCTCTGATGAATCCCTCCCTATCGAAGCCCTCCCACAATGCTCGTAAACCCCCAAATTTACCGACCTGTCTCACAACGAGCTTCATCGCCCTTGCTCGCTCATCCTAGTTTTTTTTGCCTCTCTTACAACAAACATCAATGGCCCTCGCTCTCACTGAATAAAGCTTCTAAGAGAACCACCATCCGGTGTCTCACGATGCAAGTACCCGCTTGCTTGCGACGAATCCCTCCAGCTTCTATCGCAAACTCTAACGTCGTGGTTATCTCGTGACGACCGACTCTGATTTCGCTCGGAAGGGGAGGGCTTGTTGATCAAGGCGACAAGGAAGGTTGGTAGATCGGTGATGGGAGGGTTTGGGGTGACTGGGTAGAGGAGACAGTGGGAATGAGAGGATACCCGCATGAGGTGTGGTGAATGAGTTAGGAAGGGTAGCGTGGTTTTGTGGCAAACACCTAGTTTTTTTGACAGTGGAGAGTTGTTGGAAAATATGATATAATAAAAGTTGACTTCATCAATTTTGGGCTCAATTTTGAGTAGTAACCGAAATGAATTGGTTTCGGTGGATGACATTTTTGGATTGTACGTTGCGAGACTATAAAATTGGATACTCGAATAATCAAAATGGATCAAGAGTGAATGAGATATTGATGTCTAAAGATTCACGTTTGGAAGAGGAAAAATGTGCAAAAATGTAAACTCTTTGTCCCACATAGGAAAAAGAGAGAGCTTGTGACTAGTATATAAGTTGGAAAGATTTCTTCCTAGTTCAAGTGTCTTTACAAGCTTATGCTCCAACCTTTACACGCAGGGGGGGGGTGCAAATCCAACCGAATTGGGCTTGGGTTCAGAAATGACTTGTGTGTTTTGCAACCGACATGCATTTTTCTCCTTTATTTTGGACGTTACTGTTCTAGAAGGCCCATGGATGCAATTAAGTCTGATTAATTCTAAATGTTTTTGCATCTGATTAATTCTGACAGAATCTGATTAATTCTGACAATTTTTTGCATCAATTAGAGATAATGACGGACGTTATCTCTGATTTTAAAACAATCAGATTAAACATGTTTCTTAAATTAGGGCTACGGTTTCACCTCTATAAATAGAGCGTCTAGGACCCCAGAAAAAGTACACACCACTCGAGTACTCCTTCTCCGTCTCTCGAGTTCTTCTTGTCTTTTTTGTCCCAGTTTTGAATTGTCCCTCTGTTAGACTGGTGATAGTGCTTGCGAGCCTAGCGTTAATCTAAGGTAACTCTTACGCATTTAAGGTGTTACCTTCGGTGGTTTTATCCTAGGGAACGATGCCCATACGGGGCTAATTCGTTTCAAGGGCAGTGAACGTTGTTCGCGACTCCACCTTTACGTGATTTTAATTACTTTATTTCCAATATCTTTGCAACACTTCATTGCTATCATTCTCCATGTCTGAAGTCCATAAGGTAAGCTGGTAGAGAATCAAAGTGCAATCTTTGTAGAATTCTCTGCTATGTGCAACATCTGCACCAAATTCATCAAATGCTTGTATTGCAACGCTACAAGCACAGTTTGTAAGAATCATAATCAAATCAACTCTAGTCCAAGCAAAGTTCCGCAACTACAATATTCTTTCTTCGATCACATTCACAGGTGGATGTAACATGCCATACTGTAATTTTTGTTTTTTGCAAAGCTAATAAAGGGTTTTCCTTATAAAGGTTAGCAACTTAGAATGCAGAATAAACATTGCTTTCCTCTTGATGAGGGCTAAAATGTCAAAAGTCATGAACAAAACTTCAAGGACCTATGTAAGATTCAATCCAAAAAAAATGAAAATGAACTTAAAATGAAGGATATAATTTGTGGTGATTGACTTCGACTTCGCCTGAAACCAGGTTTGTCAAAGTATAAAGCATATGCTGAAGTTTTTCCTAAGAAACTGTCTCAATGGTTCGTCTAAACCTTTGTCCTCTGACTAAGTCTTCCTGGTGCTGCATCGTTCACACTTGGACCAATTTTCACTAAATTCAAAATAGAAACAGTGGTTCAGCAGCTTGAGAAGAAGATTCCAATTTCAATGTGCAAGAATAACTACACACTCTCCCATGCACCTAACCATCCATTTTAAGAAAATAAAAGGGGAGAAAATAAAAAAAAAAAGGAACTTCTTACTTTGGTGAAAAGCAGATCATGCAATAAGCTTCATAAGATACTTGTGCTCAATTGAAATGGAAAACCATGGTTAAAAGAGGAGATGAAATGAATGATTCAGTTTAACATTCAGGATAGAAAAATTAAAATTCAAGTTCCAACTGAACTACATAGAGATGTTCTATGAATTTCTCACTAAACTATGTACATATATTCATTAGTTTGTGCAGACTTTCATTCTGAGCTTCATGATTTAGAGCATATTAAAACAGTTGAAATCTAATAACAGTTGGTTCTAATCTATGTATATACAGGGTCATCTCAAACCTTACGAAGGCCCTTCTAAATTTTTTAATCCGAGGCCCTCTAAGAAATTATATATATAATTTTTTTGTAATCATTAAATATAAAAAATATTCAAGTACATTGTAATTTTTAATATACCAGTGAAAAATTATTTGAAAAGTGATATCCTCATAGTTTTTCTAAAAAAATAATCGATTAATTCTTCATAATTTATTTTCTCCTGCAAATCATTCTCAATTGCTATCAATTCTAGTCCATTTAGTCTTTCTTGTAACATTGTCAAGCACAAATAAGACTTTAACTATTTCAATTTTGAAAAACTTCTCTCTGCAGAAGCAACAGTCACTAGAATAGTTAACAGAATTCTATATGCAATAAGAGAATCAGGAAAATATTCCATACGTTTCAAAATTTTCAAAATATCAACAACTCCCATTTTTTCATCGGGAAACTATTTTCTAAGTAGTTTTAACTCCATAAACAATTCATTACCACCAATATCAGATGGTTCTGAGTTCTTAAGAGATGTTTCATGATTATTACAATAAGACTTTAGTTGAACATCATCTATGGAGTGTAACTTATCAGAAGTAAATAAGAAACCAAACACATTATCATATTGTTGATATTCTTCAAATCTAGAAGTAAGTGAAGCAATTTCTTGATCAACCACATATAAGAAATATTTGACTCTAAATGATTCTTCTGATGTTTGTGAAACAACAACGAATACATCAAAATGATTCTCATCAAAATGTATTTTTCTTCTAATTTCACGTCTCTTAGAAGAGGATTAGGCAGTAAAAGTTGCCACGAATTGAAAAAAAAACTATAAAAAAAACATTGCCGCAAAATTGCATTGCAAATACAAAAAAAAAGTACATACACCATTAACATACTTTGAATAATTGAATCCCTAAATCATATATTACCTTTAAATCTTGTAGGGATATTTTGATAGCTAAGAATATGGTATACAATTATAGCAAAAAAAATGCTCACATTTAAATTCACGGCCTCGCCCCATTTCTTCTTGAATATAAAAATTGAAGAGCTGACGTGGGTATTACGAATCTGAATCTGAAAAAAAAGGAGATTGTATGAGAATCGTTGAGTACAAAATCAAATTATAGGAAAGATTTAGGGATTTAGATAAGAAAATCAATGGAACTAAAACTAATCGTTGTAAGAAAAGTACGAGACGAGGCGGCAATCGGCATGAATATTGAAGAAGAAGTCATAAGAAGATGATATGGTGTCCATGAAATATAGACATTTATAATTGCGCATGGAAATCTGAATCAGTCCGGGAAAAGGAAAGAAAAGAGATCTTCTATATTTATTATTAATTTTTATTTATTAAATAAAACCCTATTAAAGGGCTTGAAAAATTGGTCCCTCAATTTTTTGGAGGTCCTGTGCGGTTACTCTCCTTGCACATGTTATTAGACGGCCTGGTTCGTAATGGTCAATATTTATGGCGTTTGAATTGCCTCGTTTTGTGTTTTTTGAGAAGGTTTTGTCGGGAATCAAGGTTTATGATGATAGAGTTATGATTTTTATAGTATTTGCTAGATTTGTTTAAGGAGCTGATCTGTTGCTGCACACAATATATAAGTTTTACATTGTGAACTTTATGACAACTGAAACTATAAAAGGAAATGAGTGTGAACTAGTCTGAGGGTTAAACTCCGATGCTGTGGCAGGTCATAGTAGTAGGCGGTGGTGGTGCTTGGCGGCAGCGGGGGTTTGAAGTTGAAGAAGAAGTTTAGAGGGTAAAATGGTCATTAGATTTTTGGTCATTAGATTTTTAGTTTTAATACTAGGGGTATTTTTATCTTTTCATATTAGGTCAATGTCTGAGTTACTTTACTCAACACCGGAATAGTACAATTTGGGTATATCTACACTGTTGCTTAAAAATTTAGAGTTAATTTTGCTCTTTCAAATTTTATACTCTCCGGTTCTTGAACATTGGCACCCTTTTTTGTCCACTTTTCTCAAGACATGTTTGACCATAAATTTTATACACTATATAAACAATAAAATTACCGTATGAGATACATTTAGATTCTCCTTAACATGTAGTAACTGAATATCAAATTTTTATTTACTGTTATTATATAAAACTAAAGTTATCGATGGTCAAACCTACCTAAAAAAGTTGTGGTCAAACGGTGTCAATGTTAGTGAACTGGAGGGAGCAGATCATTTCTCCACTTCTCCAATTTAATATGATATTTTTTACACATTTCCCGATCCTAAATATTGCCAACAAAACCGACATTAGTTGGAGAGCTAACATATGACGTACAAAGGAAGGACAAAATCATGTAAGATTAATTGATACCTTAACTACAGTAGAGAGTGACGCCTTTTTAATTCACAACATTAATGGACCACTCATACATTCACGTCTTCATGCATCATTACTTGCTCGAAAATAATCTTGCACTCTGCTAATTTATCATCGAGTGTTCGCACTCTTTCAATTTGAAGTTGGGGCAACCGGATGTGATGTCTATGACGGCCTTTTATTAGTTTTCATTTTATAATAGTCACTTCGTTTCATTCGAATCTGCACATTTTTTTATCAATTTTTTCATGTCATATTTGATCAACGATAACTTTAATTACGTATATTAATGGTGTGTTAAAATTTGATACTTAGAAAATACATAATGTATGGAATCCAACAATATCTCATATGATGATATTTGTGTCTATATATGTTAAATTTCAAGGTATTTTGGGCTTCCATCTTAAAACTAATTTACACTAAGTGGAGGTGTCTTAAAACATATATGTAAGTCATTTAGTAATTAAGAAACCAATGTGGGATACGTCTTTCAACACGCTCCTCACGTGCCAACGTGGAAACACACCACGACCCATATCGGGTCAAATTAAAGAGGATCGACACATCGGCCCAATAATCCAACCTGTGATCGGATACCATGTTAAAGCAATAACTAGGATAAAAGACAACTGTTGGGGATATTAATCCCTCAAAGACAATATCAAGCAAGAGAAAATAAAAAAAACAACAAAGAACAAACACACCAATTTACGTGGAAACCCAAATCGGGAAAAACCACGGCAAACAACTCCAAATAACTAGAAAATGGAAGAGTTTTACAAAGTGTGTTCTATCTCTCTTAACACACTATGTCTCTCAACCCTCTTCTATCCTCCATAATCAAACACCCAAACTCACAAACTTTCACTTACTAACTTGGCGGCTCTAGCATAAACAAGTTCTATTTATACTACATCCACCCTTAAATCCCAAGTCTAATCTATTGGGTCTACTCTTGTAGCCCATTTAGAATTAAACCTAGGTAAAAACAAACTCTATTTGGACTTTGAGGAAAAATTCCAACAACACCGAAGAACAATGATGCATGAAACGTTTATGCCACAAATCAGACGAAGACACGACAGCAGCAATGGAGACTAATGACGGCGGTAGAGCTCCCAGGGCAACCAATAAATACCTATGTGCTAATCACTGTCCTCGTGTTGATATCCTGTAATAAACATAATTTCTCGGTAACAAAAACTAGACATTTTAAAACAGCAGTTAATTTGGCAAATGACAATAAGGTACAATGTAATTCTGGAATAAATAAAACACGAGCAACCAAAACATCGCCAAAATATAAACTCTCGTGTTGAGTAGCAGTAGAAACAGATCTATCAGGTAGGATGGCATCAACATTATGGGCAGGTTCAATATCATGCAGAATATCCCCGACACTGGTCATATGATATGAAGCTCTGGTATTAAGAATCCAAGGTAAAGTAAGTTTACCCGACATATTGTAAATATGATTCATCTTAGAGAATATATTAAGAATCGTACTCCATTTTTCCTTGGACAAGGCGAGACAAAAAGCTGTCTGATCAACATCGAAAAAAACAGCTCCGGCATTGACCGTTGCTGGAGTTGAGCGCGGAGGCAGCATGGGAAGCTCATACGAACGGCGCAGGTTTGCTGGTTCTGAGCTCTCTGACTGGATCCCGGTGGTCTGTTTTCTATGAACCAATTGGGATAACTAATGATCTTGAAGCAAGTGGTAACGTCGTAGCCCTTGCGGTTGCAATGAGTACACATGAGGCTTTTTCGATCAACGGCAGCGGTGAACAGATTTCCTGGGGCGGCGTCGGTTGTCTTCGGAACAAGAAACAGCGCCGGTTTACATGCAGAAAAAGCCATGGTGTCCGAAGTGGATTCACGGGCATTGACGATAGTCTTGTGACGCTCCTCCTGAATTGTAAGAGAGTGAACACGACCAATAAAGGCAAGGGATCTTGCACCAAGATATGTGATCTAAGCGTATGATACCCATCATAGAGACCAATGAGAAATTGATGAACCATCTCATTCTCACGTTCTTTAATGGCAATAGAAACAGCAGGATAGACACATGTCTGAGCAAACAAGTAAGTAAAAAATTCATCCCATAACTATTTACATCTATTATAATAAGCACCAACAAAATGACCATTCCGACGATAAGTATAAATGGCCGCACGGATCTCACACATGTGCGAACTATTCCCAACAGAAAAATGTTGCTTAAGGCCATCCCAAAGTTTCTTAGTAGACACACAATAAGTAATACCAGAACAAATGGAAGGATCAAGAGTCTAAACAATCCAACTAACAAGCATAGAATTCACACTATTCCAGTCTTTAAAAAATGGTTCATCGGGTAAAGGCTTAACATAGCCATTAAGAAAACCTTCTTTACGTTTAGCAAAAAAATGAATTAAGTAGAGAGGTACTCCATTCATTATCATTGTCATCCTTCAAGATCTCAGGACAAATTTTAAAACCTGGATGATCCAACGGATGAATGTAGTAGGAATGAGTAGTGGGCAAAACTTGCGAGGAGTCGTCGGCGGACTGGCGGATGGCCTAAGCGGCGGCGACCGCCACTGCTTGTACGGCGGCCTGGAAGATGACGGCATCGGCATCGGCATCGAGCAAGGTGGGAAAACTAGGCATGCCATGAACGGTGGAAGAGGACCTCCGACGGGAAGGTTCCAGGCGGCAGTACCAGCATCGGCGACCAGGACGACAGCAGCTAGTGGATCAGCTCCGATTTGAAGTTATGGAGTGTCATCACCGGCAATAGCAACAAGATAGCGGAAACGTCGATATATTTGACTTCAACTTGTTTGTAGAGATCCATGGCAGCAGGAAGAGGAAAACAACAGCGACTTTTGACAGCTTCAAGCCGGCGGTGGCAATCAGCAGTGGCGGTGCGTGAAACTAGAACAAGGCGGCGACGGCAGTGCGTGGGAGGCGCGGGGGTAAGTGGAGGCTATTTTATGATTTTCAAAGTAAGTTAGGGTTCTAGGAATTTTAACTCTGATAGCATGTTAAATTTCAAGATATCTTGGACTTCCATCTTAAAACTAATGGGCACTAAGTGAAGGTGACCAAACACCTTATATGTAGTCATTTAGTATATAAGAAACTAATGAGTGATATATCTTTCAACAATATACTTGTTAAAATTTATGCATGGCCATACATTAAAACCAAAAAGTGTGCTGATCCAGATGAGACGGAGGGAGTAGTTAAATCCCAGTTATACAAATAAATTTATCATCAATAAATCTCTTCACACACCGTCAATAAACATTATAGTAATTAAGATGGCGAAAGCAAAGAATTTAAATTGATTTTAGTATGATATAATTGGAAAAAAATTATTAGGTAATCTGTTGATATTGATGATAAAACTAGCCGTAACAATTATAATTATGAAATTTTCAGAAAATTAATTTTTATTATATAAATGAAATCCATAATTTTATATGAATCCGTCTCTTGAAAATCATGAAAATATCAAGGTTTAAAGTGAAAATTAAAATAAATAAAGATGAAATTTTCGGGTTGCATGAATCGGGTTATAAACCTTATAATTACTACACGTTGCATAATAAATTTTTAGTATTTTAACTAAAATATTTTACCTTTTATTATTCTAATTAAACACCATCTTTTCATAAGCATACGGAAAGACGATCGTTCCCAAAAATTTACCATTTTATGTACCAATATTGAATTATATGTTATGTTAAACTAAATGTGGTACTCTAACCCACTTCTCTTGTGCGGTTGTATTATTTTTTTAATAGGGGAGTATTTTAGGATTACGTGCAAAACAAAATAATGGTAATTTAACAATTCCCTCTTAAATGCTGGTGTATTGTTTATTCATGTGGGACTTTAAGGGTTGCTGGCCAAATAAAACGTGAATATAAATAGATTAAGGCAAAGTCTGGAAAAACATCATCTTTACATAAGTTTATGGAAAGATGTGGTTTAATTAGAATAGTAAAAGATAAAAAGTTTTAGTTGCAATATTAAAAATTTATTATGCAACATGTAGTTATAAAGTTGAGTCAGTCTTTTGAAAGACGGTCTTTCCATAAGTCATGGAAAGATCAATGTTTAAAGTGTAAATTAGAATAAATAAAGATAAAAATTTTGGGTTGCATGAATCGGGTTATAAACTTTATAACTACTACATGTTGCATAGTAAAATTTTAATATTACTCCTAAGATCTCTGACCTTTTGTTATTCTAATTAAATATCGTCTTTCCATAAACTTATGGAAGCCAATTTTTCTCACGACTTTGCCATGTAATATATGTCAGATTACGCAAAATAGAGAATATGTTGGAGTTGAGTGAAAAAATAAAATAAAATAATTTTCATTTATTATGTTAAAGAAAAATTTAATGAAGGTGGTGCTGGACTTGTGCTTGGTGAGAAAGGAGAAAATCCAGATCATGATTCAGAAGACATGAGGCCGTTAGCTGGTGCATCAAAGTTATAAATGTTGGTGAGTTTTATGATGTGCCATTACAGAAATTCCGGAGTATGCGTCGCAGAGCTTGTCAATTTGGTTCACGTTGATGAGAGAGGGGAATCCTGGTCTGGTGGTTTGATGCATGGTAATCAACGCCAACTAGCCGTCCCAATTTAATTTGCGTCTTGTAGTCTTCTGGTTTTCTAACATTGACACACTTTCTTTTTAAAATAATTTTTAATATTGGCACATTTTCTTTTTTTAGCAAATTTTAGATTGTTTTCATCCACTCATTTTACTTTTTACCATTTCAATGAATTATCAACCACTAATTCTACCTTGCTAAATTCTTGTGCCACAAGCAAATGTGTCAATGTTAAAAAAACCGGAGGGAGGAACTTAGGATATTAATTATTACTTCATCAAGTCATTAATATACGACGT
>JAULKK010275812.1:0-14969 GCA_032355705.1 Rubia peregrina
ATTTAGTCATTTACTAGCATCCACATCATTCACTATGAGTTTCACTATGAATTTTCACTCTCCCTATCATCACTCATAAAACATACTCCCTCTGTCCCATAAATAACTTTCTGCTTTCCAATTTAGCCCGCCCCACAAAATTACTTCCTATTTGTAAAATTTTCATATGTAGTTATTCAATCTATCAAATTTACCTCATTAAACCCTCAAATTTACCAAATTTACTACTTTTTGACACTATTCATGACATCACTCCTACAAAAGCTGAGAAAAACTAATTTTTGACATAAAAATGATGCCACATTAGCTTGCAAAAAAATATTGAGGAAACAGAAAATAGAAAATTAATTGTGGAACAGAGGGAGTATATTATCCTAAATACAAATAAGTCATGTTTAATATCCATCTGAGCTAGTTTTTCAAGAAAAAATTTCCAATCAAATTAAGCCCATACTAAGAATTTTACATTATATATAATTGAACAATTATATTTTTATAACCAATGCTCTACCTATTACAACCCAAGTCAAAGAACCCATTACTATTATGAAATAAACTACTATTTTCGTTTGTATTACAGAAGATTTATCTCTGACAAAGTAATGCATGGTTAGATTAATTACTATCATATCCAACAATACTTGAGTAAGAACTAAGAACCCAATACTATATAATAATTCGAATGAACTGCATTACAACTTTTCTTTCGAAAAATATTTTATTGAATAAATAATATCTCAATCCAATCTAACTACTGAACTTAAAAAATTGTAACCCTAACAGAAAGATGAGATGTTTGGAGTTGATATGGTGCAGATTGTAGAAATTATTGTCGGCAAACATCTAATGTTTGAGAGAGAAAAAGAAAGTGATTTAGGAATTAGGATAAATTTATATTCATAGATGGTTTATATTGGTCTATGGGTCGGTTCTGAATCTTAATATTTTAGACCTAGACCTAGACTCATTAAAAAAAATCTAGACTCTGATCCAACCCGAGCCCAATGGATCTAAAAATTTTAGGCCCATATTTGACCCAACGGGTATGGATCCTGTTGGTGTTGGTCGGATCCCAGACCTATGCTCATCCATACTTCCGCTTGTGATGTGTAGATGAAGTTCCAATTTCAAATATATATCTGGTTCTCTCATTTTCGAAATCTGAGTATGACGAGAGTTTGAGATGGACAACTATGAACCAGTATTACAATTCTTAAGACAAATCACAATAGGACTGATTAGTTTGTCATCACAGGAATATATGGTAAAGGAAGAGAAATATGTAGTATTGACTCATAATGTAGCATTATATTCTATGAATTTCTTAATGGAAAAACATGTTCAAAAAACCTAACATCCCTAAAGACAATGGCGGTTTTGTTTGTCAAGAAATGGTCAAACTCATCAAGGCTTGCACTAATCGGTTTCTTAGTTGATCATTTCAGTGAGCACCTAATCACCCTCTTCTATCTATTCTATAGTCAGCCTTCCAATTGTTTTGTAAAGTGACGTGGATTGCGTCGATTATTTAGCTGGCATTTTTGAAATAAATTTGAAAAAAAAACTTTCCATGTTAGAACATACGGAAAGCTAAACCCTAAAATGATTTAATCATTTGAAGATATTTTGTGAATATTGATGTATGGAAGATTGGTGATTTCACAATATATTATTTTCGGCGTTGTTTGAAGCATATTGGATTTATGAAAAATTCGTATTGTTAAGGAATTGAATTTATGGAATATTATGAGAAATATTGAGATAAGGAAAATTCCTTTATTAAAGGGATCTGGGCATGATTTAGAAGCTGATTTGGAATCGAAATATTGTGTAGATAAAGATGGAGAATTCTGATCTGCTCATGGACTATAAATAGAGGACATCATCAGCTGCATTACAGACGAATTTAATTGCGAAAATGTGCACCCAGATTTTCAATCTTTCGGAGAGTGCTGTGAGAGCCAGCGAGCATACATTCCAACATACCTTAACATGTTGATCAAAATTCATAATCGTATACCTTAATTCCTCGAGAGAAAGAGATCCAACATCAATGAGTTTCGAGGTCAGAGGGAGTCTGATCAAGGCAGATCAGTAGCAAGGGAGCTTGCAGAATTCACACGTTATAGTTAGATAAGATAAGTATAATTGTATGGTGTAATTTTGTACTGCATCTTTCTAATTAGCGGATTCATTCTTAACTGGGTCAAGCCCCGCAGATGTAGGTGACTCACACCGAACTGCATAACCAAGTCTAAAGGGTTCTTGTCTTATTTTATTACATGCTTGGTTAGATAGGTTATGTTGGAACACGACTTTAATAATCAAGCTAATTAGGTACAACCAAATTTCAATTGGTATCAGAGTTGAGTCACTTACTCTTGCCTTGGTTGTGTCAAGGAAGTGTGATCCAGTTTTACCATGGAGACCAAAGAAGGAGTTTCGGTGTATCGGACACCACTACTGGGAGGAACGAACTACAGCTATTGGAAGGCACATGTGAGAGTTTTTATTAACTCACTGGATGAACTAGCATGACACTTTGTTGAAACAGAATGAAGTCATCCAACTGAGGATACCGAATCTAGCTGAAAAGAGGAAGAGGGAGAATTAGGTACGATGAAATTGAAACTCAAGGCTAAGTCAACTAGGACTCAAGATGAACTGAAGACTTCATTGGAAAATTCAAAAGCGTTGAATGCTATCTTCATAGCGGTGGATGAAAATCAGTTTAAACTCATCTATACATGTTATCAAGCAAAAAAAACATGAGATATTTTGCAAACTGTGCATGAAGGAATGAGTCGTGTACGTGAGTCAAAACTACAGATGTTGGCTATAAAGTTCGACGAACTAAAGATGGAGGAGGATGATACTATTGCTATATTTAATGGGAAACTCAAAGACATCACCAATATGACATATCAACTAGGAAAAATCTACAAGGAATCCAAATTGGTGAAAAAGACTTTGAGATCACTTCCTCGAAGATTTGCCATAAAAGTTGTGGAAATGGAAGAAGCGAGAGATGTGGCCACCATGACCTTATGGAACATCTCACAAAGAAAGCTCAGAAGAAGTTGGCTTTCAAAGCCTCCTCGTCAAGGGTCATTCATGAATTTGATAGTGACGATGGTATTGTAGAACTTGCATTTATCACTAAGAATGTATCAAGAATGATGACGAATGTGGTGAATAAGATCACAAGAGAGATTCAGCGGCGATAGACCCCAGGCACAAGACCTTGGTAATAATCGTGGAACACGAATGGAACAAACAAATCAGTAGTTCTCAAGAAATCAAAGTGGTGAAACAAAGCAGTCAGGAAGTATTCAATGTAAAGAATGTAAAGGATATGGACACATCCAGGCTCATTGTGCTAATACTCGAAAGAAGCAAGGAAAATCATATGTGGCCTCATGGAGTGTAGATGAGAAAGATGAATAGGAACTTACAAGCAATTATGTGGAATTTGAAGCAAAAGTTAAAGATGGATGAGATGCTGATGATGTGTGTTACAACATGTCAAAGAAAGACAAAGATGTATGTTCCAACACGGGTTTTGACCACACTGATGATGAAGGCCAGGTTGTGAGTGAGGAATAAATGTACATTGCTGATGAAAAATGTATGAAATGTGGGTAAAAGTTGTTGATACAAATAATGCGTTGAAGATGGAGAAAAATCAATTGGCTGAGAAGGAGAGTGAGTTGCTAGTTTCGGTTGTAGAACTCGGAAGAGAGATTGAAGAATTGAAATTGAATCTAAGCTTAACAACTGAGAGAGCTAAGATGGATAAGGCAGCAACTACCAAGTTGAACATTGGTAAAGCAAAACTAGATGATATACTGACCATGGGGAAGAAATTTGGAGATCGACAAGGAATTGGCTATGACAACCCACCAGATATCATTGTGGATTTCAAGTCATAGATTCAAAAGATAAAAAGAAAAGTAACCAAGACTAAAAACACAAACCTCTTATTTGTGGCTACTGCACGTATCAAAGTCATACTAAAGATCAATGCTTTAATTTACTCAGAGACATCATGAATGGATGAAAATTGTCTTTATGTTCCAACTAGACGATGTTCAATGATCAAAGATGGTCCTTAAGGTATGGGTCCTTAAACACACTAGTACTTGTTTTGTTGCTCATATTTCCCTTATTGAACACTCTAGTGACTTGTACTTTGATAGTGTTGCTCTCTACACATGACTGGAACTCATGAATTTCTGACAAAAACAAATCATATGTTGGTGGATTTTTTTATTATTGGCGATGGAAAGAATATTCGAGTAGTTGGAAAATGTGAATTGCATATTTAGGGATTCCTTGTATTTAGCAGTGTTTTGCTTGTTGAAGATCTGAAGGTAAATGTATTGAGTATTAGTCAATTGTGTGACGACAATAGGGCAGTAGAGTTTCATAAAGACAAATGCATAGTGAAACATGGTAAAGATAAAGTACTCTCAGGTATTCTATCTTCAGACAACTGTTACCTACTAGAACAAGAAGTGAAATGTCTGAGTTCGAAACATGATGAAGGAACCTTGTGGCATAGGAAGCTTAGTTATATCAATTATGAAACCCAAGTAAAATTTTCCAACTTGAAGGCAGTACGAGGTATGTCTACACTCACTAGCAAAAAGGAATTTGTGTGCAGACCATAGCAACAAGGTAAACAGATTCGATCACCCCACTTATCAGTTCAGTGTATCACCACCTCAAGGAATCTTGAATTACTTCATATGGATTTGATAGGTCCAGTAAATACACCTAGTGTGAATGGCAAGAAGTATATGTTTGTGTGTGTTGATAATTTTTCCTTATTCACTTGGGTGGCATATCTTAAGCAAAAATATGATACTATCAGTGTCTTCAGAATTTGGGTGATAAAATTACAGACAGAAAGGAAGTCTAGTTGGAAAAATTGTCAGAATTAGTAGTGATCATGGCAGTGAATTTGAAAATTCTCAATTTAGTGATTTTTGTGATGAACTCTGCATTCAGCATGAATTCTCTGAACCAATCACTCTTCAGCAGAATGACATTGTGGAAAGAAGAATAAGACCCTTCAGGAAATGGTTCGAGTCATGTTGCTGAGAAAAGAATTCACAAAAAATGGTGGGCAGAAGCCATCAATACCGCTTGATATACTATAAATTGTGTGTATCTTCGTCCAATCACTAGACAAACATCATATGATATGTGGAAGGGTAGGAAGCCAAATGTTTCATATTTTCATGTGTTTGGAAGCAAGTGTTATATTCTCATAGATAGAGATCAACTGGAAAAGTTTGACAGCCGCAGTGATGTTGGGATTTTTCTTGAATATTCTGTGAATTGTCGTGCTTAGCGGGTTTACAATCTTAAGACAAATACACTTATGGAATCCATAAATATCATTGTGGATGATTCTAATGATAAACAGGTATCAAGTGGAAAAGAAGATGAACTAGATTTAGACCATGTTCCAAAACAGAACAGTCAATCTGACCAGCCAGACTATGTTGGAACATCTGAACATACAGACAACCCTGCTGAACTTGAAGAAGTTAAGTATGTTGGAGCATCCTATCATACTGCAACATTGCATGTTCTAACACAGGTGCAAGTGCATCCCGAACCTAGTATCAAGAGAACTTACTCAATCCCTCAGGTAAACTACAGAGAACTTTCAGGATTGCAGTGCTTCATCTCTCTCATTGAACCAAAAAATTACAAGGAAGCTCTACTTGATGAATATTGGATTGCGGCTATGCAAGAAGAACTTGGTCAATTTAAATGTTATGATGTATGGTATCTCACTCCTCGTCCTCAAGGAGTTAACTTTATTGGAACCAAGTGGATTTGAACGAACAAATATGATGTTGATGGTCAGACTACTCGAAATAAAGCAAGGATAGTTGCTCAAAGGTACACTCGGGTTGAAGGAGTTGATTTTGATAAGACATTCACACCAATTTTGAGGTTAAAATATATTCATATTTTACTTGATATTGCAATTACTATGAATTTTACACTATACCAGATGGATGTCAAAAGTGCTTTTCTTAATGGCATGGTTAATGAAGAAGTATATGTGGAACAACTAGAAGGATTTGAGGATCCTCATCATTCATACCATGTTTATCAACTCAAAAAGGCACTGAATAGTCTTAACCAGGCACCGAGGGCTTGGTATGAACGACTTACCAACTTTCTCATTGAGAAAGGTTTTCGTCGAGGGGGAGTAGATAGCACTTTATTTGTGCTTAACAGATCATCAATAAATTTTATTGCTTAAAATTTTGTGGATGATATTGTTTTTTTACTATACTTCACTATCTATGGTACAAAATTTTGTTAGCTTGATGCAGGTTGAATTCGAGATGAGTATGGTTGGAGAACTCACGTATTTTCTAGGACTTCATGTGAAGCAAGAAAAGAATGGCTTGTTTATAAGTCAAAGCAAGTATGCCTTGAATTTTGTGAAAAGATTTGGCTTGAGTAATTCTCGAGTTGTGCAAACTCCAATGGCTACTATGGATAAACTGGTTAAGGACATGAAAGGTGTTCTAGTTGATCACAATTGTACAGGGGTATGATTTGAAGTCTCTTGTATCTTATAGCTAGTTGGCCAGATACATGTTTCAGCATAAGAGTGTGTGCAAGATTTCATGTTGATCCTAAGGAATCTCATTTAACTGTAGTCAAAAGGATGATTTGATATGTTAGTGGGAATTCTGAGTATGAAATCTGGTATTATAACAATCAAGACTCTCATCTGATTAGCTATAGTTATTCTGATTAGGCTGGTAATGCAGATGATTGTAAAAGCACATCTGGTGGTTGTTTCTTTATTGGTACAAATTTAGTATCTTGGTGTAGTTGAAACAAAATTCGATCTCATTGTCAACTGTTGAAGATGAGTATTTTGCTGGTGAAGTTGTTGTGCACAATTATTATGGATGAAAAAAATGCAAAAATGATTATGGAATTCAAGAAGAGCCTCTAAAGGTGTTATGCGATAACACAAGTGCAATTGATATAAAAAAATCTAGTTCGGCATTCTCAAACAAAACACATTTTTTATTCGAGATTTGGTTGAAAGAAAAGAAGTTGTGGTTGTCTATGTTCCAACATGTGAGCAGTTTGAGCATATTTTTAACCCTTGGAAAATGCAACTTTTGACCTTCTCAGGCAACACCTAGGTGTTTGTCAGATCTGAGGTATTTTTACCAGCTTTTATTCAGTTTTAAATATTTTTGTTTGTGCATATAAATTCATAAAAACATTTAAAAAATAGAAAGAAGAAGAAGGAGAACGAAAATGGAAGGTGTGTATGTTGGAAGTTCAAGGAATAATGACATGCGTTGACAAGTGGGAAAGGAAATCATGACTTCTCTTGGCCAAGAGAAAGAAGTCAACAATTAAGTCATCACAACTAGCAAAGAAGATCAAGAGAGATGCCTAGAACCCAAGAAGAAGGCAGCTCTCACTGCACATCCTGTAAGTGATGCTATCTTCTCAAAATTTTATGATAATTAATGTGAAGAGATGTGAGAGGTATTTTCTCAAAGGAATATCATCTTTGAAAGACTAGTGGATCTTGAGGCATACATGGAGAGTGGATTTTCATATTTTCTAGAGCCATGAGGACTAAAGGCAACAACTTCTCTGTATAAGGATTATAATAAGCACTTGGTTTGTGAGGTGTACTGTAATACGATGGCTGGAAACATAGAGAAGAATTTTCTTTGGTTTGGTCGAGTTTATGTAAGAGGCAAGATCATAAACTTCCCATCTGAAAAAATTTATAGGTTGTTGGGTCTGAAAATCCAGAGCGTGGTGGGGGTGTTTTCTGAGGAGCTAGAGGTTACTAATGACCAAATTTTGACTTAAATTTCTGGTGGTTATCAAACTCAGTGGCTAGCTCAAGAGTATGCTAAGGCTTCATATTTATCCTCTAGACTCTTCTGCATGTACCATATTTCTGTGAATTGTTGGATGTCGTCTACAAACACTACTGCCCTCATAGGAGAAAAGGCTAAACGTTGTACTGTGTTGGAACACAGAATCCAGTCAACCTGGGCTTGTTCATTCAGTAGAGTATTGTTAGACAATTGATTGCTCTCAAGGCCAACCATGCACTGGTCTATCCTTGCCTTATTTCTGTATTGGTCAGAAGTGAAATGTTGAAAGCTAAGGCTGAGGATGAGATTGCAAAAATTGAGTTTCTCAGCCTAAAAAAATGAGGAAAGTTCATGATTTTCCTTGGAATCCACAGGCTTCTTCTTCTGGCAGTGATGATAAGAAGGCAAAGCTTGCGGCAATGAATACAAAATTAGAATTTCTGGCCATTCAGATTGCTGCCTTAGAAGATGAGAAAGCTAGAATTTAGGGGGAGAAGACTACATTGGAAGCATGGATGGATGCTCCTGATTAGGATTAAAAACCATGTAGTACTATGTTCCAATATAGTTCAGTTATCAATTTTAGGAGGAACAGTTTTTAGCTCTATTTTGATTTTGTTTTTCGTGTTTTCTTTGATTGTTGCCTTTGGCATTTTCATGGCCCCAGTGGGAGATTTATTTTGGTGGATTTTGGATGTTATTTTGGTGTCATGCAATCTGAATTATTGGTGTTCTGAATATCTGATTTTTCTTGTAGTTTTCTTATTTATTCAGATTCATCCTATAGTATATGTTCCAACATAAGGGGAATTCTGGAATACTTATGTGGTGAAGTTTGGAATTTTTTCTTTGTGCTCTTAGTTTATAAATGGTTGAATTCACAAAATGTTAAAGGAGAGATGTAAATTCTTGTGGATTGCATTGATTATTTAATTGGAATTTGTGAACTAATTTAGAAAAGAAAAAAATCTCATGTTGGAACATATAGAAAGCTGAAGCATAAAATGATTTAGTCGTTTGAAGTTATTGTGTGAATACTAATTTATGGAAGATTGAAGATTTCACAATATATTATTTTAGGCATGTGTTTGAAACATATTGAATTTATGGAAAATCCATATTCTTAAGAAATTGGATTTATGGAACATTATGGGATATATTGAATAAGGAAAATCCATTTATTTAAGAGATTTGGATATTCTTCAGAAGCAGATATGAAATCGGAATATTGTGTAGATAAAGATGGAGAATTTCGATCTTCTCATGGACTAAAAATAGAGGATATCACCGGCTGCATTACACACGAATTTAATTGTGAAAATCTGCACTCAGGTTTTCTATCATTCCGAGAGTATTGCGAGAGCCAACAGACATATGTTCCAACATATCCTAACATGTTGATCAAAGTTAAGAATCGTATACCTTAATCACTCGGGAGGAAGAGATCCAGTATCGATGAGTTTTGAGGTCAGAGGGAATCTGATCAAGGCGGATCGGTTGCAAGGGAACTTACAGAATTCACACATTATAATTAGATAAGATAAGTATAATTGTATGGTGTAATTTTGTACTGTATCTGATTAGTGGATTCATTCTGAACTTGGCCAGACCCCGCATATATAGGTGATATACACCAAACTACGTAACCAAGTCTTGTGTGTTCTTGTCTTATTTTATTACATGTTTGGTTAGATATATTAATTTGGAACACGGCTTTAATAATCAAGCTAATTAGGTAAAATCAAATTTTAGTTGTTACTCATTTAAGGGAGATTATTAAATGCTTCTAGATTCAAAACACAGCTCCAATCATGCAGTTCTATCCCAATTCAAGTGGATAGAAACCTCTAACTGAGTTTCCCCCTTTTCTTTTGATTAAACTCTTAACTAGTGTAGTTATTTTAGATTGTTAACTAGACATTTTAGTGGAATATACTCCCTGTAAAGAAGATTTGGTTAAGATCTTAGTACCAAATTGATAAATTTCATTTGATTTTGACCTAGTCGGTCGAAGTCTTTAATATTTCAGTCTACCCTCTTTTCCCTTTTTTTTTAAAAAAATGAACTTGTATTTCATTAAATGTTTGGTTGGGTTACAAAGTGATGAGTCGAGCTCCGTGAGCAAGAGTACAAGCAATTAGTCTTTAGATATTGTGCTAATTTTTGTGCTCCACACTTTTCTTGTCTTGGAATCCATTGTACTATTGAATCGTGTAATCTTGATGCAAATAGAGATTAGAATGAAGAGAATTCGATGTTTACTATTCAGAAGATAGCATAATACTTATACACATCTATTGAGACTATACTAGAAAACCATAACTCCACTAAATTATGTACATTTATTCACCTATCCATAGCACATAATCAGCCACTAATCAAGCACACAATTAGGCTTTAACACTCTCCCTCAAGTTGGAGCATGAATATTAATCATGCCCAGCTTGTCACATAGATAATTTATCCGAGCACCATTCAAAGCTCTGTGAAGATACTCCCTAGTTGTTCTCCATGTTTCACATAACCGGTAGCGACCAAGCCTTGCTAAATTTTCTCACGAATAAAGTGACAATCTATTTCAATGTGTTTGTTCCACTCATGAAATACCAGATTAGGTGCAATATGAAGAGATGCTTGGTTATCACACCGTAGCTTAAGGAACTAAAGTTGTAATCCCTACTTTAGTCTTTTTTAAAAAAAATTAAACCACCATTGGTGGGGGGATATTTATTAGGCTCCCCAAACCCTTATAAGATCATTTCCTCAGAGGGAAGCAATTTGTGAGATTACAGAATAAGTTAAAAACCTAAACTGTATCTGTAGCGCGGTAACACGTTATATCTACCACTAAAAAGGCGATGGAATACATCTGAAACATCCTAAAGTCTAATGCCCTGCAGCATCTAACTATCCAGCATGAGACATATCCTGAATTTCTTGAATATATTTATCTCCATATCTCTACATATTTTTGTTAAAATTGCTAAATTTATACTTCATCTGTCCGGTAGAATTGGCATGATTTAACTTTGACAGGTAATTGCATCAATGTTTAATTACTTCTTTTTTTGAGTGGGTCGCCTAACATGCGGCATGTCCATAAGTTTATGGATAGCCCACTTAATTTATTACCTTGTATAATGCATTTGTTAAATTACATAGTAAATTTAAAATTTTGAAAATATTATTTTATATTATATAACTTTATATTTTAACATTCATATACATATTATTACTTGTTTTAACTTTTAAAATACAATATTAAAATTTTATTTAAAAATTACAACATTTAAGGTAAAAACCACTATGAACTATCCATAAACTTATGGAAAGACAACATTTCCTTGGACTTTCTCCATTTTTATTTATAAGTGTAAGAAAATTTGAAAAAAAAAATTTAAAAAATAAAAAGTATATGTTATGTCGAAAACATGAAAATAATATTACATACTGTATATAATAATATAATATAATAGTTGAAGATGGCTAAGTTTGACTCTTAAAATTAAATTATGCCAATTTTATTGAAATAGAGATAGTATATATTTTCTCAGTTTCATAAACTATATAGAAAATAAATGCGTGCTTTAGATGAGTTACAAGTGTCTATCCATAGTACTATCAAGTTTGAAATGCGTTTGTCTTAGTTTTAATCGTATTTAGTGATTGTGACATATTTTTAAATAAATTGAAAATATTGTATTTACCTTAATCGTGGTGTATATAACATAATGGATTAATTTGAAAGTATATTGTTTGTATATCAAGTATTGTTTTTAGGCAGGGTAAAATTTAGGTAGGAATCATTATACAATTATTAAATATTTTTAATTAAAATGAGGTTCTTTTACATGTTTCAATTTTTTTGGGAAGATAAATTTTTACTTATATTAATTTTGCAGAAAGATTATTGTTTAAAATTTAGGTGATCTTACAAGAGACCATCTCCTTTTTGTAATAAGAATATAAATTAAAAGATGGTGGAGTTAAACTTGTCTTATGAAGCTTTTTCCCCCACTATGATACGGAATTCCAATTTTAAAAGTATGAAATAAACATTTTTAATTAGAACGAGGTTCTTTTTAAAAGCTACATTTTTTTTAGGGAAGATAAAGTTTTATATTAATTTTACAGAAAGATTCTTGCTAAAGTTTATTTTACAAGAGACCGTCTCCATTCTGTAATGAGAATATAAATTTAAAAATGGTGGAGTTAAACGTGTCTTATAAAGCTATTTTCCACATTATGATACGTAATTCCAATTTTAAAAGTATGAAATAAAAGTTACGATGTATGCTAGGGTAATTTTAAAAGTATGCTAGGGTAATTTTTCCAAGATAATTCTTTTTCGGGCGAACGACTTGGGAGACCTCTGAACTCCCTTCATCGTCCTCTTTTAATTGTTTTCTTTTTTTGAACACGTTTGATCCCTCAACTAACAAAACTATTAAATCGTGAACCTTTCGTCTGGTCCAAACGTTAACTTCAATAAAAAAAACGTCAACTTTAAGGGCAAATTAGTAATTTTATATTTTCCCTTTCCTTTTCTTATTTATAATTTTTCTTTTCTCATTTTCCTTTTTATTTCTGATTTTCCTTTTTCTCTTTACCTTTTTCTCTTTTTTTTTCCTTTTCTCCTTTTCTTTCCTTTTCTTTTCTCTTTTTGTCCTTTTCAAGCTGCGTCACCTGTTTCTTTCCTCCCGCCACCTGCTTCTTTCCTCCCTTTCTCTGATTCGAGCAGCGTCGCCTGCTTCTTTTCTTATTTTCTCCGATTTGAGGGCTGTGATGAATGGTGTCGGGCTGGGATTGTAGAGGCGAGGTCTGGGATGGGTGGTGACGAGGACTGGATGGGCAGTGACGAACGGTGTTAAACTGGAAAAAATGAAAAGCATATATGGCTGGGACGCTGTTGAACGAACAGTAGTGGGGAAGCATCATTGCCGTCATCGGTGGGGGAGCTTCACTTTTAGGGGAAGAGGCAATTTTGAATTTTAAGGAGCTTCACTGCCGTCGGTGGGGAGCTTCATGGTGGTGGGGGGAATGGGTATGAGGAAACACCACCGTCTCCGGAAGCTTCTGCGTCGGTGGAGGTTGATGGCGAGGAGGCTTTGAAGGGTTGCGGAAACGGAGAGGGGCCCTCCAATAGCAAAGGTTGTGAGCAAGGTCCCAGTCAAGCGGAATGAGCGGCAATATTGGGAATGTGTGTCAGTGAGGCGGTGATGGGAATAGATGGCAATTTTCATGTGGCAGTGCCGCTCCTTGCAGCGGCGGACAATGTCCTTGAGAGTGAGGGTGCAGAGAAGAAGAAGGGGAAGGGGAAAGGGAAAAGAGAAGAGGGAAAAGGCAAAAAAAAGAAAGAGAATGGAAAAAGGGAAAATGAAAATGTCAAATGAAGTTAACATTTTGACCAGATAGATGGCCCAAAATTTAACAGTTTTATTAGTTGAGGGGCCAAAAATATTTTTTAAAAGATAAGGGGCTAAAAGGGGGCGATGGAGGGATTTCAAGGGTCTCCCAAGTCATTTTCCCTTGTTTTCTACGTGACGAGATATTATATATTGTAAAATATAATCGGGTTAATCAACGGTGCATTGATATTTCATCAATGACACATTTCATCAATAATGAGAATTACAATATAAAGTGCTACAAACTAAAGTCTAACAGGAATAGGATTCCAAAGTCTATAAGGAAATTACCATATATGATCTAATCTACAAGGAAATATATTTCTTTAAGGAAACTAATTCTATAAGGTAACTATTGATAACATTTCCTACAATGAAAGAATTTCTATTTTCTTATCAACCTCCCTCAAGTAAAAGCATGATGAATGAGAATGTCCAACTTGTAAAGAAAATTCCAAAATTGCTAATCGTTAACATTGTTGAAAAATACATAATAAATAAATCTCCATAGAGCATGATTCAACTTTAGTAGCAACAGAAATAACAACAACAATAGTAGCAGTAGAGTAGCAGGCGACAGAGCAGTATTCAAATTAATTAGCAGTAGTAGCAGCGGCATCAGTTTCGGGGTTCGACATGTTGGAGATATGCAGAAATCAATTGATCAATTATGTTGACAGAATTAATCGACAGACTACGACAAAAATTGTAGTGGGCAGCAGACGACAGCAACAATGAAATGGCAATAAAAGTCAGGTGACAACGATGTAAATCTGCATCGGAGTTGATCAGTGCGCTGCGATAACATATAGTGGCAAGCAACGGACGATAGCAACAAAGAAAAAAAAACAAAAGTCAGATGGCGACGAAGTAAATACGTAACGGGCAGCAGTAGCAGATAGTTACGAGCAGCAACGAGGACGACGTCTGTGAAGGTCGACTGCAACAACAGATCTCCCAGGCGAGTTCCAGCGGCGGATGGCAATGCCGAGCTGCGGCTGAGGAGAGCGGCGTGAAATTTAGGGTTTTAGAATTTTAGAGGTTTAAGGATCTTATAGAAGGATAACACATAAAATATAATCAAGTTATGACAATGTAAATCAGTGGTAGGCTAAGGCAGCAGATAGTGGTGGGCAGCGGTGAGAAGGACGTAGACTCAGGTCGAACTTAGGGTTTTAGGACTTTTAGGATTTCGGGATTTCTCTGATACCATGTAAAATATGAATGTGCTAATCACTGGTGCATTGATATCTCATTAATGACACATCTCATCAATGATGATGGTTACAATATATATGGCTACAAACTAAAGTCTAGCAAGAATATGATTCTAAAGTTTATAAGTAAATCATCATCTATAATCTAAATTATAAGGAAACTAATTCTATATGGAAACTACCATGAATGATCTTTCTTACAAGGAAGAGATTTACATTTCCTTTTACATTTCCTTATCAATGCATGCACCATTGATTAATACAAGCATATTTGGTAGAGATAGGTGGGAGGTCGTCGCCGTGCCTCTCAAAGATGTAATTTATAAGCCCTATTGCTCACTAAATACAACTAAGTAGATAGTTTGGCAGGTCGGGGTCGTCCACAGAGAAGAGGGTTATTTCCAAGCGTCTAAGCATGCAATGGTGAATATAAGCCTAGATATATA
>JAULKK010275820.1:0-14969 GCA_032355705.1 Rubia peregrina
GGTTTCTAAAAAAATTGGTGCTAGGTTTAACATCGGTTTTCTATTTTTTTTTTATGTCTAGCACCGGTGTAAAAAAAACCAGTACTAGAGATAAAAAAACCAGTGCCAGGAAGGAATGGGCACCAGTTTTTAAAAACCGGTGCTAGAGGTGGGTATCTGTGGTAGAGTTTGATGCCGCGGAGTAAAACCAACATGTAGTAAAGATCTATAATATATGAATGTTGTTGAATTACATGTTGTGCATGAACAATGAGTGGTACGCTCTAGCAGAGACAATCCTAACTTTGATTCTGTGGTTAGGATCCCAGTTAAGGAACTTATCATTCACCAAAACCTGAAAAAAGCAAAGAAAATTATCTAGTGGTTTACCAAATACAAAATAAAGTCAAAGATTGTGCAATCAATATTTCATCAAGAATATCACTGTTAAAACTTAACATTATCAGAGTCATCCTCCATTCCACCTAGAGAAAAACTAGTGCTTTTGGAAAATGATTAAGTGTTCCACAACTAGAATTGGGACCCAGAATTTAAATATATTCCATCTGCTCTCACAAATCATGTGCTACACACTGTTCATGATCACACTCATCAATATCTATAAAATAATCTTTATAGTACATACCATGGCAAGCTATTCTATTCATGGTTTGGGCATATATGAAACGTCATGTCCCGATACAAATACTAAGGCCTGTTCTTTCCAACGTTTACGAGGTTATAGGTTCATTATCAGTTTTAATAGTACTACAAATTACTACTATTTGAACAATGATTATACACCAGAATGATTTATGTAAGCTGAGTATCTATCCACGAGCAGTTCGATCAGTGAATTATCGATATCAGCACCAGCCTCAGCAATTCGATCTATTCGGACTATGATCTGCTCCCCCTCTGCAACAATTGTCACTTCCTCTTTGCGATTCAAAATATTTTTAGCTACCACCATGTACACCTTGTACTTTTTAAGGGCTTTATATGCATTTTCCAAAAGAATCTTTGAATCCGTCTCAACCTGCCAAGCCCCCAAGAAAAAGCAGTATCAGTAGTCATTCCAACAAATAAAGGTAGGTAAATTATGTAACTACATCTCATTTTTATGTAAGGATCAGTGGAAGAGATGTCATGTCCTCTCTAATGCTTTCCAGATATCATGTTTCTTCCTTAGTCCATGATTTGCAATACAAGAGAGGATGGGATGCATTGGAAGTGGAGTTATTACTTTGAATGATATGTAAAAATGCAGAGGTGCACACTCATTCCGTAGAGTTGAAAGCATTTACGGGACTTGAGCAAGACTTATATCCAAAGGACCAGATCATGACTGAATTTTGTGTAGAGTATATAACAACCAACACAAGGGAATGATGATCCTCAGCATGTCGGGGATTGTATGAAGCAAAATTGATCATTCTAACACGATATAGAATAGAAACACTTTTAGTTTTCTTTCACCTCAATGTGCATCTTCCGAGCAATGTCAGGGAAGACTACTTCATTATAAACATTTAACAAACCAAAATACACAAACCAGAAAGGTACCATAGCTTCCCAAGGAACACAAAAATCAGAGACAGCAGCAACAAGACAGAACATAGCCCTTCGTCCAAGGATATTAATCGGAGTAGCAATCATTTGTAACATCTGTGAGAGGCCATACATTATCATCCAGAAGGTACCAGGAAGTCAGTTACATGTTACATTAAATATGTGACAAAGAATCAAGGTAACAGACCTGCGGGTATTAAAAAAATGTGGTAAATGGAAGTTTCAAGTCCTCCTGAAACCACCTGCATTAAACTGACTTCTTTATTTGATTGTTCCCATAAATCAAATTGTAAAATGAAAATCAATTCGAAACAACATATGTTTATACTGCACGATGTTCTTTGATGGCTCTTTTCACTTCATTCGCAAATGACGGGTGCACTAACATTCAAAAGAAACAACTATATTACTTAATGGTCAGGAAAAAGATGCATGAATACATATGCAAAATGCAACCCCTTTTGTTCCATATAAAAGAGTCCTGATCTTTAGGAGGGAGTTGTATTCAATTAAACCAAATTTAGATTTATCGTCATGATTTGGGTCACACCATAGAGTCAAAGACGCTAAATTTGAGCATGGAAAATGAGGAAATACAGAAGATTTAATTCCAGAAAGTCATATACAACATCCAGTAAATTGCTAGGATTACAGTCCACATTTGATGCATTTTTCAAGGTATGTACAAGAATTGAAGAAGAGGAGGGCAAAATTTATTATGCAGAACACCTCCTGAAATTACAGGTGATTCATGATATACCATCATACTTAGTACAAGCACAGATCAAAGTTGTAAAATTCCTTCAAGAAAAGCATTATCCTTTTCTCATCACAAACACTTAAGTAAAAACAGTTAAAAAAATATATGTATCCATCATTTAAATCAAATAGAATGAAAACCTTGAATAGTTGAGTCATCGGAAGCATCAAAGCAATCAAGTAATGGATGATCAGGAAGACTTCTACAATATTGATAGAATGTAAAATCCACACATAATTGTGGCTGTGTGTATTCATATATATACTAAAGTACAAATGGTATACAAGGCAGAATCAGATATGGAAAAAGATATATACAAAACCAATCAGAAAGGGTATTCCTTTCTTAACTTGATTCTAATTTATCTAATATTCTATTAAACACTAACAAAACACCAACATGAAATCATATAACATTAACTACAAGCGCAACAAAAAAATTATTTTAAATATTCAAATATTTTTTTTGAAAAACATCAACATAATACCTAAACTGAATATCATAAACATCAAATACAACTAACAAAACATCAACATAAAATCATAAAAAATCAACAAAGATTAAATTGTCAAATTAAATATCAAATTCAAAACGTCAAACTGAAAATCATAAATATCAACGATTAGAAAATCATCAACTGAAAATCACAAAACATTAATAAAGCTTAAATTGTTAAATTAAATATCAATTTCAAAACGTCAAAGTGAAAATCATAAACATCAACTACGACTAGAAAAAATATTAACTGAAAATCACAAAACATCAACAAAGCTTAAATTGTCAAATTAAATTTCAGTTTCAATACGTCAAACTGAAAATCATAAACATCAACTATGATTAGAAAAACATCAAATGGAAATCGCAAAACATCTGCAGAGCTTAATTTTTGTCAAACTAAAGACTAAATTGTTTTTTTGTCCTCAACATAGCATCTTTTACCATCTTTTAGTCCCCAAGAGTAAAACCACATTTTTTAGTACCCCACAAATTCAAAGTGAAAATTTTGGTCGCCAAAACCAGATTCTGGGTGGTTTTCGGGGACCAAAAGATGGTATAAGATGTTATGTTAGGGACCCAAAAACAATATAGTCTACTTGAAAACCACCCGGAATCTAGTTTTGGGGATCAAAAATTTCATTTCGAATTTGTGAGGTTCTAAAAAAAATGTGGCTTTGCTCCCGGGGACCAAAAAATGGTAGAAGATGCTATGTTGGGACCAAAAAAACAATTTAGTCCAAATGTATCAATTTCAAAATGTCAAACTGAAAATCATAAACATAAACTAAAACTAACAAAACATCAACGGAAAATTATAAAATATCAACAAAGATTAAATTGTCAAATTTTATAGCAATTTTAAAATGTCACTGAAAGTCATAAACATCAACTACAATTAACAAAACATCAACTAGAAATCACAAAACATCAACAAAAAATAAATAATTGTCAATTTAGATATCAATTTCAAAATGTCAAACTGAAAAGCATAAAGATCAACTAAAACTAACAGTACATTAACTGAAAATTATAAAATATCAACAAAGATTAAGAGATGTACCAAAGGACTAGCGAGAAATTGACCAACTAGCGAGAAATTGATTGCCTCGCGAGATGAAAAGATGGACCAAAACTTGCACGCGTGAGGCACAGTCATATCCAACTGGCGTGCACGTGAGATGCACGTGCCAAGTGTGTGAGCTAGCGACAGACTTCGCGCGCGCCTGGCAGAATGTTCTGGCAGATCGCAGAACTGGCAAGAGCAATTTGCAGATCGCCGAGGGCATTTCTAGGACAAGAAGAATAAGCGAACCGCCAAGGTGCCGGACGAAAAGTTGTAGTCGTTGGAGGTGGAGATCGATGCGGTCTGACGGTGACATCGCTCTGTGTGGTGTTCGGTGAGGAACCGCTCAACACTGCCGGCGGTTTTCAGTCAACTCTGCTCAAATCGGCGGTGGGGAGGATATTGCAACGGTTTTTTTGGCAAGATTTAGCGAGAGCAGGTGGATTCTGGCTAGATCCCGACAAAAGCTGGCAGATTCCGGCCAGATCTCGGCGAGAGCCGACAGTTTTTGGCTAGACCTAACGATTTTTGGTGGCAGATACTGGAAAAATGAAATGAAAAAAATAAAGCTAATAATTGAAATTATGATTTATATGGACCAAAATTATGTATTTACACAAAAAGTCCCCCATTTTGAGCAATTTTTATATTAAATCCCATCCTTATTAGAATTATTTAATAATTAAATAATGATCTCTGCTTACAGTTTAACTTGTCTAAAACAAGATTTTGTGGGAGATTAATACGTTGTATAATTGTGCATTACGAGGTTTGATTATTTTCTAACTCCAATTAGGTGTAGATAATTTAAACACAAATTATGAGAGTTTTATATTTTTCTAATGTAACATTAAGTATCACCTAGATCTTTTTAAAAGGTTTTGAATGAGATTGTCTCACTATCGTGGTGAGATGTGACTCAGAATATAACTTTAGTTTAAATTTGCGGGTTAAATAAACTGGTCGAAATCATGTTATAACAAAAATACGGTTCAGTAAATAAATTACATAACAAATATGATTTGCACGTTAAAGGCATGAAACTTGTCAAACTAAATTTCTAAAAGCATGAACTAAAATTACATGGCTATGAGATGATAAACTAACAAATTTTAAACTATCAAATCACAACATTAAACACATGAGCTAATATCTATTCTATACTCCCTCCGCCCCGACAGAATTGACCGATTTACTGTGCACACAATCTTCAATGATCATGTTTGACCATCAATAAATCTAGTTACATATACCAATTCTGTATAAAAAGTTGATATTTAGAAAATATATGTTAAAATGAATTCAACAATATATCACATGATATATTGTTTATATGTATATTAATTTTATATTTATGGTCAAAGTTTGGCAAATTTAACTTCGTCAATTCTGCTGGGACGGAAGGAGTACTATATAAGAGCGAATTCATTATTCAAGAGGTGTGAATTTAATTGAGAAAAATCTGTAATCCAGATTTACATTTTGTCGAGAGTTTTGCAAGAGCCAAATTTTATATATTCCAACATACGTGACCTGTTGTTCAAAGTTCAGAACGTATGTCTTAATTCCCCGGGAGGAGGAAATCCAGCGTCGACGAATTTCGAGGTCAGAGGGAGTCTGATCAAGGCGGATCGGTAGCAAGGGGAGCTTGCAAAATTCACATGTTGTAATTAGAAGATAAGTATAGGTGTATGGTGTACTTTGTACTATATCTCTGATTAGTGAATTTATTTCAAATTGGGTCTGACCCCGCAGATGTAGGTGAATTTCACCGAACTGCGTAGCCAAGTTGTGTGTCTCGTGCATTATTTACTTTACATATTTTGTTAAGTTAGACTATGTTGGAACATAGGATTGCTAGTTAAACTAAAACGGTAAAATCAATTTTTCACTATCCATACCCGTCTTCTTTATCGCTTCTCTCGTTTGGCCATGTCCCTACCCTTATATAGTATCATCCACTCTATTCACTCTTCCTTTTTTACTCTTATATTGGGCCGCACAACAAGTTTTCAAATTGTGTTTACTGCTTTACTATGATCAGGATGTAGTAATTGATGTTGGTGATGGTAATGGTTAATTGATGTATGGTGATGGTAATGGTTAATTGATGTATGGTGATGTTGTCATTGGATGGTTTCTTTTTTGCTTTGATATGTGTGATTAGTTGCATTATATTTTTTATGTTGTTCTTAACTTCAGAGTTGCATTCTAGGCACTTGATATTTGGTGTAAGAGAGCAACTATTGTACAAGTAAATATTGGAGAAATTAGATAAGTATTGGTTCGACTAAAGAACTAAAGAAATCTTCATGTCTCAAAGTTTCTTGTTGCTGTGATGACAGGTCCTAAGGAAACAATATGGGGAAGATAACCTTTGTCATTTCTCTCTCACAAATAATGGGGGATTCTATTAATGCATACCTTGGAACAAATATCTGAATATTCATCAGATTGAAGTGATTGAGTTTTTGTCAAAGGCTAGTGATTTCAGACCCTCTTCAACTTTGGTAGGTTCACCATTCATCACTACTCTCAGTGAATCAAGAGGTTGATGTTGATCTTTCTGCAGCTGAGATTATACCAGTTCTGAGGAGTATCCTGTCTGGTTTCTTCACAATGATGTTGATCTCTCTGCAGTTGGCATTACGTGATTAAACATGCTTGTTTCTTGTATTAATTTCTATGAGGCGCCAATAACCCTTTCAACTCTTTATGGAATTAACTTGCAATGATGCATATGCATATATTTATCATAAGCACCATCGGCAACATGCTTAGACTCTTTATTCTAGGCTTGATTGATAAATAGTTTATGCGCAGTTTAGAATTATTCCATAAAAAATACTCTCTTTTAAGTTCCTAATTTCTTTTGGCACAGGAGTTTAGCGGGGAGTTTTTTATATTACTTTTTCTAGAGAGGAAACGGAAAAATCCATAAATACCCTTGTTTCTTCAACAACAAACCGAAAACAACCTACACTCTATGTTTTTTCTCCAATATTTTGGACTCAACTTATCTGTTAATTTGATTACAGATCGGCCATCCACATGGGTATATCGGCGAAACAAAATCGATGGAAGTCACAAAAGGCAACAATATCTCAATCAGAGGGAGATGTTTTGATGGTCAATAGAGGAGCGATAAAGAGTGATGGTGATGTAGAAGGAATGGCTCTGAAAGGAATTCTAGTTGAAGAGAAGGGGATTGTGAATGAAAAGGCAAGGGAGGAAACACCAAAAATCGTGCTGGACAAAGTAGATGTAGAAAGTACGAAGAGTATCAGGAAGATGGAGATGGTGAGCAGGAAGCTAATATGGGGGATGATGAATAGGAGGGCGAATTTGAGGTGAAAAAAACATAGATTTCTGTGGTAGCAGAAGAAGAAATGAAGTACTATGAGCCAACAGTGGTGGAGGGAATGGTATTGGGTGAAATCACAGTGGAAGATGTTCAGGAAAGTGTAAAGCAATAGGACGATACAATTGTTTGCAGAGTAATGGGAAGTAAACCTCCATACAAAGTAATGAAGGGCTATTTTTTCCCAGAATCCGGGGTAAGAAATTGAAGAAGGTATGTCAAATAAACCTTGGCTTGTTTTTGGTGAAATTTCAGAATGTAAGTGTGAGAAATGATGCACTAGATGGTGAAGTAGTTTTCTTTGATAATAGGCATGTACTGCTGAAAGCCTTGGATGTGAATGGTGAATTAGAAGAACCTGATGTGATTCCAGTATGGATTCAGTTGTCAAATCTGCTTTTGGATTATTGGCAACCGAATATTATCAGTATGATAATTAGCCCTATAGGTAAGCCTATATGCCTGGATAGAATGACAAAAGAGAAGGAGAGATTAGCATTTGCCAGAGTGAAAATTGAGATAAAGATCAGTGAGTTTTTGCCTGATAAGATACAGTATATTAATGAGAGAAAGATGATAGTAAGTCAGGAGGTGAAATATGAGTGGAGACATGTAAAGTGCAAGATGTGCAATCTGTTTGTCCATCAGGAGGATATTTACAAGAAAAGGAGAAAGATCTAAAAACTAGCAAGGTGATTTACATTCCAGTTAAGAAGAATGATCAGGAAAATGTGGGGAAAGAAACAATAGGGGTGGACTCTAAGAAGAGTAAAGAAACCGATAGAAGTGGAAGAACTGAGGAAGAGAAGAGAAAAAGGGTAGAAGAACAGTTTAAAAGTGGAAGAATGGTGGGAAAAAAAGAAAAGGGAAAAGAGAAAGAGCAGAATGAAAAAAAGAAGGTAATGTGAGGAATGAAAGCCTAGTCACTAGTAGCAGCTGTAATTTGCTGACTGATCCACCTGATATACATGAAAGATAAGATAGTAAGCTGGAACATCAGGGGACTGAATAAGTGTGAGAAACACAGAAGAATACGGAAATTTTGTGTTGAAAATAGTGTTGGATGTATTGGAGTGCTAGAAACAAAGATAAAAGAAGAAAATTAGGGAAAAATACAGGGAAGCATTTGACAAATGAAGGGGTAGTAAAAGGAGGAAGGATTTGGCTAGGATGAAGGCCAGACTATATGGAGTTGAAGATACTGAGCATAGGGGAACAATGGATTGATGTTGTATTGAAATGGAAAAGGAGAAATCAGGAAATCTATCTGACAATGGTATATGGTTTTAATACCATAGAGAAAAGAAAACCTATGTGGGAATTTCTGAGGAGTCTGGGAGTATGGGATGATAAACCATGTGCTATTATGGGTGATTTTATTTCCCCATTGGAGATATCAGATATGATTGGTGGAATAGAAGTGTAGGAGAAGGAAATACTAGATTTTCAGAAGACCATGGCAGTAAATCAACAGATTGAAATTAAAACAATTGGGTAAAACTTCACATGGAGCAATAGGAGGAAGAGTGGGGAAATGATTCAAAGCAAGATAGACAGATGCTTAGTGAACCATAAATGGATTGAAGTTAACAATGGGACTTATTGTGAAGTGAAGGCAAAGGTGATTTATGATCACTTCCTTTTAGTCCTAAACCGGAAGGAGAATAAAGTTAAGGTTATGAGAAGCTTTAAATAGTTTAATATGTGGGAATTGTCTCACTGCTTCACTAAAACAATTACAAGAGTGTGGGGATATAAGGAAACCAAGACATTGGATGACCTAACAGAAAAACTAGAGATCCTGGAAGGGATTTTGCAGAAACTAAACAAGAGGGAATTCTCTGGCATTGAAATGAAAGAAACTAAGGCCAAGGAGAAGTGGCTGGAAGCTCAGAACCGATTAAATGAAGAACCGGGAAATGTGAGGAAACAAACAAAAGAGGAGAAAGCAAGAAAAGAAATGGAAAAGATGGAGGGAGCTAAGTATTGGCTCTTGCAGCAAAAGGCAAAAGTCCAATGGCTTAGAGAGGGGGATAGGCCCACCAAGATGTTCTATGCTGTAATGAAAAGTAGGCAGTATAAAAACAATATTGTCAGTTTGGTCATTGAAGGAGAACTCAGGTCTGATCAGGATGAAATAGAAAAGTACATGCCTAGCCATTTTCAGAGACATCTGGGAGAAAGTGGAAATACAACCAAAATTGTCAAAAGTCTAGTGGAGATGGGAGGAGTGCTAATAGTAAAACAACAAGCATAAATGATAACCCCAATGACTGAAGAAGAGATCAAGAAAGCATTATGGAGTATAAATGCTAACAAGAGTACTGGAGCTGATGGATACACAAGTAGGGTTTTCAAAACTACATGGAGTATCACATGAAGAAGTGTGGTAGAAGCTGTGAAAAAATTCTTTAAGGGGGAGAACAAATACCAGAAGAACTGAACAAGGCTCTGCTAACCTCAATCCCCAAAGTGCCCAATCCACAAGTAGCCTATGATTTTAGAAAAATCGCATGCTTCTCAATGATTTATAAAGTTATAACTAAGGTAATCTGCAGTAGAATTAGTGAAAAGCTGCCATATGTGATGAGCCAAAATCAGAGTGCATTTGTCAAAGGAAGACATATTGCACATAACATTTTGTTAACCTAGGAACTGTTGCATAAGTATAATTCAGAAGTATGAAAGCTAGTTGTGTAGTGAATGTGGATAGTAGTAAAGCTTTTGACTGTGTAAATTGGGAATTTTGATGAATTGGCTGAAACCGTTAAGTTTCCCTGATCAAATGGTAGATTGGATTGAAAGAACCACAATGAAGTATTAGTTCTGTATTGATTTAAATGGTAGGAGGTCTGAAATGTTTGAAAGGAAAAAGAGAGTGAAACAGGGAGATCCCCTTTCACCTCTACTTTTGTCTTGAGTATGAAATACTTTTCTAGACTAATGACAAAACAGTACAAGGTTGGGGCAATAAAATATCACAAAAGATGTAATAGAGTGGGGATTCATACTCTATGGTTTGCAGATGACTTACTGATCTTCAGTGGAGCAAACAAAACAAAAATCTATGGAAGGCATTAAAAAAGATTGAATGAATTCATGCAGGTTTCTAGTTTGTCAGTTAGTGAACAAAAGTCAAATATATACTTTTCCAAGATGGTGAAAGGGAGAAGCAAATTCTGGCTGGTTTGTTGAATGTCAAAAGGGGGGATTTCCATTTGAACTATCTGGGATTACCTTTGTCAAAAAAGAAGAAGAATAAAGGGGACTGTGAACAGTTGCTGGAAAAGATAAGAAAAAGGCTTAGAAGTTAGAACTCAGAGAGACTATCTTATGCTTGGAAGGTTCAGTTAATCAACACTGTCCTACTAAGCATAACAAGTTATTAGGCATGTATTCTAAACATTCATAAGAGTATTCATGAAAAAATAGTGGTCATTTGTAGATTCTTTCTATGGGGGAGAGATGAAGGAAGTAAAGGATACACATTAGAAGCCTGGATTGCTTTTTGTAGAAGTAAAAAGCTAGGAGGAATGGGGATTAAAGATCCATCTGTTTGGAACAAAGGAGTAATTTTTAAGCAGATATGCGTCTTACAGCCTAAGAAGGATTTGTTGTGGGTAAAATGGATCAAAGCATACTACTTGAAGAATGTGGAACTGGAGAAATATAAGTATTTAGGCAGCATCAGCTGGGCATGGAAAACAATGTGCAAACTGACGAACAGGTATCTAAAAGAGATGAAGAACTGCACTGATAAGAAAGGAAAATTGAAATTAAGAGCAGTCTATGACATGTTGACAGGAGAAGGCAGGAAATATCCATTTGCTAAAGTGGGTTGGTTTTAAAAAACTATTACCTAAACACATGTTCTTTATATGGATGTTGCTGAAGATGTGTTTACCCACAGTAGAGAGGCTGAAATGTCATGGAGTATTTAAAAAACAACAAAAATGCAAGCTATGTGAAGAAGAGGATGAATATGCCGGACATTTTTTCACAAGGTGCAAGTTTACAAAATAAATATGGAGGAAGCTGGGAGTGACAAAACCAGAGAACATGAGGGAGCTGAGAAAACCTCTACTTATGGCAGCAAGGAGGAAACATGTGAAGAAAATGATGATCATGACCACAGTACTATACAAAATCTGGAATGAAAGGAACATAAGAATATTTAGGAAAGAAGAACTGAAATTGGAGACTATTGTAACTCAAATAGAATCAGAATGTAAATGGAGGGTGACTGAAAAATGGAAAGAAATGGTAGAGGATGAAACATAGCTGAAGCTAATAGAGATGTAGTGTCTTTTTCTTTATTTAGAAAATGTAAATGGTTGTAATGTAAAGATTTTGGGCTGTAAATGGACTGGGGGATAGCCTAAAAACGTTTAAGTTGGTTTGATCCTAATATACATATTTTTTATCAGAAAAAACACAAACCGACAGCAACTTCCAACCGACAACAACTTCTAATCTTTGGCAGCAGTCGATCGACTTCCAATATTTTATTATCCTTGGTCTTCGAACATTATGATTGAATTTCCTAAGACTCATATTAAGGTACACCGGACGCGAACAATTGCGTGACTTTGTGGAGGACGATGACTGAGACTGCATCGACGACTTGAATATGAGTGTGTGGACAATGGCTTGCCAGAGTTGCAGGTCTGAGATGGCACAATGGAATAAGTGGTTTTGGGTGGTGGAGAATATAAGAATGGCGATGTAGGTGGAAGAGAGGTGGTTCACTGCCATGATTTTAGGTAGAGGAAAGGTGGTGGTTCTGGGATGATAGAGACGATTTTGGAGGAGGAATATTTTTCACGCAGAACAAATTAAGGTACGGGAAAGGGGATGATTAAGTTAAGATAGGGTGTCAGATAATTGGGTTGAGATGGAAAATTTTTAGGCTGATTGAGGTTAACTAGCGAGCTAATTATTAATTAAGTCAATTAATTTAATGAATGATAATTGTAATTGTAGAAATGTTTAAAGGGTTGTTATGTCATATTTAATCAATCATCTTTACTATAAAAGAAAATGAACGAAACAGGAAATTATTGGTTAGATGTACCAAAGAGGAAACAGAAAATTTATTGTGAGATATATAGAGTATAAGTGTAAGATCAACTCGAAATGAATGCATTGGTAGAAACTTACAATTGATTTAGGGACACGAGGGATTGAGTGGATTTTTCACACCTCCACAAGTGTTGTTGGGAATGTAAGTTTTACACAATTATGTCTACTCACGTTCTCGTAATTTTACCAGTCCAACTCGATCATTAAGGTTTTCTTCAAGAGTGCTCTTCTGGCACAAAACAAAATATATGTATGTTGTTTCTTTTTTTTTTAACTCATTCCCTCTTATAAAAGTCTATAATGTGTTATGGTCTGGCAAGTTGCATCTAAGGCCTTCACTTGATCCCCACCAATGCTCTCGCCACCCTCTTCCGTCGCTACATTATTATTTGTCTTGGGCGCCTTACTTAGATTTCCTTCTGGAGTTATAACCTCTTCAGTACCCCGACAATAATAAACTAACCCCCTAACTAACATCATTTGCATGCACACACAGCTTACAATAATCTCATAGCCACATCCAAAACTAACCCATCTAACATGGAATCATCATACTAGCGACACATGAAACCCTAAAAGTATTAAGAAAAAACTAAATCTTTGGGGCTGCAAGAATTCAACCTTTAGTGGATATATTTGTGGTTAATAAGAAACCAAATGTCTCTATCTTTGTCGGCTAGGTTTCTCCAAAATCAAAAATAAATTGAGTCTTTTCCTAGTAATTAGAAGTTAATAGTATATATGCTTTGTGTATATGGATGTGGGTAGATGAGAACCGAACCTTCAAATTTTTTTAAGCTATGACTTCAGATGCAAAATATCCCACCTACTAATCACGAATCTCACCTCTAAACCCATTTTGTATCTCAAAATATTAGTAGTAAATAGTAGAGAAATTAGAAATTGGTCTTTAACCTGCAACCATGTGTGGATTGATCTTTCATTTTTCTTTTTCTTTCTTTTATGACTTGGACCTCAACATTTCTCAAGTGTGTAAGTACCACTAACCCCCTTGAAATTTCATATGCAAATGTAGTTTTCTTTACCCTTAATTTAAATGTGATCATTTTCAATTTTTTTAAATCTCTATGAAAGACTTTTGGAGCTTTCTCAAAACCAGAAAAATATCAGATAAATTGCAAATAACTTGATGACTTCATATGTTCTCAACAATCTACAAACATTGTGGGGAAGGAGTTCACATTATTGTAGAACTTAAAAGTCCTTCATAATGATCGTGTTGATGATATTTCACTAACAATGAAAAATGATACGTAATTTTTTTACTTGACTGTACATTTAGAATGAACCTTTGATGTGTTCATTTTATAGAGTAGTTTTAGGATATTTTGGACTCAGTTTTTGTGTATTTTTTGGGTTAGATCTTGAGTTTTGCCTTGAAATTATCTTAGGAGAGTTAAGAGTGACTTTTGCATTCTTATCACCTTTCTAGGAAGTTTTGCGTGACAAGGAAAAAATAGAAGAGTTGAAGATGACTCTGACGGCTCGTGATGTCACTTATCACGAGGCGTGACACCTCTCTCACGGCTCGCGACAACCAATAGGCAAGTGGCTTATTTCTCATTTTTTATCATTTCTCTTTTACTATAAATAGCACTTTGACCTCTCATTTCTTATCCTCTTTTTGGCCAAACTTCCCTCTCTTCAAACCCTAGTTTGAGTTCTCTTTTCATCTTTGTCTATGTTGAATTCGTTTATGGATACTAGTATGATTTGTACTAACTAAACTCTTCTCTTGGGAGCAAATGATTGAGGCTTCCAAGCCCATGTAGTGAGAAACATTTATTGGCTATTTATGAATCTTGATTATGATGCATTTTTTTTAATGTTTGAATGTGGTAGTTAGCTTCATTAATGAGATTGACTGTTGGAGAATATGAAATGTTTGTATGATGATATGATAGGAATTAAGGAATGTGCACAATTTCTTCTCTTTTTGACATGAAATCCAAGAACATGGAATTAGAACTTCTAGTTGCGTTGTTGTTAAGATTGATAGACGAACGTGATATTGTCGATCTTGGTCATGTTTATCCTAAGGAAGCACTAAATGGGAAAGTCTTGAATGTCGATCTTTCTTGATTAACCCTAGGAAATGCATTGGTTGGTTGAATGCCTAGACATTTGGTAGAATGTTTGTAAGTGCTATCAAGTTTTTTGGTTCTTTGTGCATGATGCCATTGATGCGATATCTCTAGGAGTCGATCACATAAATTGATCGTTAATGAGGTATACAAATAGACGTTGAACGCTTTTATAAATTACTCTTAATAAGAATGGAATGTTTATCTTCGAAATGGAAGGTGTAGCACTCACAATTGGTAATCAAAATGAATAAATAGGTGATTTATTCTATGATCTATAAGAGACTTGGAAATAGAAATCAATTGTGTCCAAGGTTTCGAGGCTTGTTCTTAATCCTCTTTACTTAGTTCATTTCATGATTATCGTACTTTCCTTCATATTCTAGTTATTTTGTCTTTAAATTCATAACTTAGAAAAACCATACCTAACACTCCCTTTTTATTGCTTTTATATCTATATATGTACTCCCTCTGTCCCACTTTAAACTTCATATTTGCTTTTTCAGAGTCAAACTTTACAAACTTTGACCCTAAATATAAATTAATATA
>JAULKK010275839.1:0-14968 GCA_032355705.1 Rubia peregrina
TTGTGTAAATATTATTGCTGGGAGAAGAGCACGAAAAAGGCAGTTGGACCAGGTAGTTCTCATTCATTGTGGGCAGCCAGGCATGGAGTATGTCAGAAAAAACATTGGGGGAAGAAGTGGCTGCTAACTGACCTTTGTGCTTGAAGTCTTTGCTATGATTTCTGTTCGTGTACTTGCAAAGTCATCAGTCTGTTCCAGTGTGGTCGTTCCAAACTTTATATTCACTTCCTCTTTTTCTTCCAGTGCGGGGTTAGAATTTGCCACCTCTTGTTCACCTGAAACTGGATTCCGCCCTCCAGGAGTTCTGTCGTCACTGGGGCACTTTTTCTTGAAGGTCTGAGTGGTATAAATGATCTCTGTTCCATCAAACTGTACACACATATATACACACACATACATATATACACACATACATATATATACACACACAAATACATATATACACACATACATATATATATATATATACACACACATATACACACACACATATACATACACACATATATATTTGCCAAGTATGAGAGGAATTCACTAACCTTTGTATTTTCACTAGTACTAGTTATGGTCTGAGGCATATCTTGAGAGTTGAGTTCTGTGTCTTCTGACTTTGACTTTGCATTTATTTCAGTAACCTTGACAATGCTTTTCTCCTTGGAATCGTCATCGGTGTTATAGATTATTACTTCCTCTACAGTTGGAGAATTGCAACGGCTTTCCAAACCTCTATCCTCACCTGGTATCTCGTTTTCGCCAACGCTCTGTTTGACATCAATCAGCTCATGTTCTTCTAACTGGCATAATAGCAGTAAGAAGTGTGTGATTGTGGAAGGAAAGATGATATATTGTTACCTTTGTAGCTTCGCTTTCCACGCTAGGGGTCTCAGCAGTATCATCCATCTGCTGGACATTGAGGTTTCCTTCTATCTTTAATTCATCTATGGTTGAGTTCTTACAAGCGCTCTCATCCAGTTCTTTGTCAGATAGGTCATGGCTTGATATCTCGTTTGAGGTTGAATCTTGGAAAGGTACTTCAACTATTTTCTCTTCTCGTGCCATCTGTATGTTGGAACTCCAAATGCTCTAAGTCGCTTTACCTTCTTCAAGCTGGCATTAATTTTGTGAAACAGTTACATCATGTAGTTGAGTTGGTGGAGAAAAAAAACTACAGTACTTTTGCCTGACCTTTATGTTCTCATTAAAATTGTTGGTCACTGCAGATACTTCATTGACCATGCTTTCTGGCTGAAGTTCATTGTCCAAGACGGTTGCTTCTTTGACAGTCCATTCCTCCTTGCTTTCTACTGCATGATTCACTATCTCCTCCATGTTTGATAATTGAGAAATTTCTTCAGCCATATTTTCTCCTCCTTGCATATCCCTCTTAGAACCCTCAGTGTCTTCAATGGTCTCAGGTTCTAGAACCTGGTAGTTTAAAAAAGCATTGGCATTTGAAATGTTAATTATTATTAGATAAAAGAAATATGAAATTAGTCACTGTATGAACTTTGTACTTTTACTTGGCTCAATATTTGGATCTACCTGTTGGTTCAACTCATCCATAGCTGTTGTATCATTGATATTTCTATCCTCTTCTTCTGGAGGGCTGTAATCTCCTAGTTCTTCTGAAGTTGAAACTTGCCGAGGCTCTTCAATGGTTTCTTCACTTGTCACCTGTGTTTTGACGCTCTGATTGGCATCCGTCATCTGAGATATTTGAAACATCACTGTTATAGCGTTGCCTCATTATGGAAAGAACTATGAACTCGAAGGAGGTTTGTTTTATTACCTTTGCACTTTGACTTTCAGTGCAACCGGTCTCAGATTTCTTCGCATCTTTTGGTTCACCTGTATATGTTTCTGATATAAGGTCATCTTCTTTTGTTGAGTTTGAAACATAACCTTCCACCTCTACTTCTTCTGCAGATGTTTGATTTTTGGTTTTTTCTGCAGTTAAAACCTGGCAAGGTTCTTCATTAATTTGATCTTCCCTTGAAATATGATTTTCACATTTTTGAGTGGCAGCAATTGTATCCTTTTCTTCAAGCTGTCATAGAATTCAGAGTATTAGTATTATCACAAATAAATAAATAAATAAATTTATGGGAATTGTTTATTAAATTATTAGAACTCAAAGTGACATCAATCAGCTTCTTCAAACTTGCTTAGGTTCTTCAGAGTTTTGCTTCATGAAGATTTATTGTATAAAAGGGAAGTGAGGCTATTGTGTTACCTTTGTTGTTGCACTTTCTTCCCTTGGGATGTCAGATGCTTCATGTCCCTCCATGCTGGGGTTTCCTTCTATCTTTGACTCAACTTTGCTTCTTGTAACCTGAGCAACGCTTTCATCATTTCCTTTTACTGCCAGGGCCTCATTTATTATTTCAATTGGAGTTGAAGGGGGAGGTACTTCAACAATGCTCCATTCACTTGCAATCTGTTTGTTGTCAGTCCAGTTGGGTTCAGATGTTTCAAGTTCTTCCAGCTGATGTAAATTTCATTAAACAGAAGCATTACAAAGTTGAGTTTGTATACATAGGAAATTACAGTAGTGATATGACAATCTTACCTTTGTGCTTTCACTTAAATTGATTATGGGTTCGGAAATTTCAATGACCATCACATCTGGCTTTACTGCTGCTGGGACTACTGTAGCATTAACATTCCATTCCTCCTTTCTTTCTGCTGAAAGATTAGAGTCCATTATTTCCTCTCTGTGTGAAGGTTGGCTGTGCCCTGCACCAACCACGTCTTCTCCTTGCTCCAGTTCCTTGCAACTCTGGGTGGTAGCAATGGTCGGGGATTCTGCAAACTGGTATTTATGTAAGAAGTATTAGTATAAATTGATTTTTTAGACATAGGAAAGTACAGAATTGATAGCTATTTATTTCTGTTTGACCTTTGTACTTTCACTTGCACAATGTGTTGTCCTGGATACTTCATTTATCCTGGTTTGTGGATCCTCTTTTTCGTTTAACTCATCTTTAGCTGGCGTATCATTGATATTTCTCTTCTCTTCTCTTGGAATGCTGTAATATACCATTTCTTCCGAAGTTGAAAATTGTTGAGGGCATTCAATGATAATGCCCTTGTCTTCTGTGGTCATCTGCATGTTCAAACTTAGCTTGACATCCGCTATCTGAAAATTTTAAAACATCAAAATTGCATTATTGTGGAAAAGAGAATTTTTTTTGTTGGCAGCTAGTCTTACACTCTTGCTGACCTCTGTGCTTTGACTTTCACTGTTTATGGTCTCATGTGTCTCATCTTTTGTCACTCCTGTGTCTATTTCTGAGTTTAAGTCACCTTCCTCTGTTGTATTTGTGATACACCCTTCCTCCTTTTGTTCTTCCTCTGGGGTCTGATTTACAGTTTCCTCTGCAGTTACACCTGGACTAGGTTCTTCATCAACTTGGTCTTTATTTGGAATTTGGTTTTTGAAACTTTGACTGGCATCAGTTATGTCTATTTCTACAGGCTGTTGTAAATTCCACATATTTTTAGTATTATGAAGTGGAATTGGTAATACAAACTTATGGTTACACTATCTGACCTTTGTGTTTTCATTTAGGTCAGCCTTCGATATTTCATTGACTGTCACTTTTGAATTTAATTCCTCTGTGCTTCTGTTGCTGAAATTCGTTTCCTCCTTTCTTTCTACTACAGAATTATTGTTCATCATTTCCTCTGGATTCGGAACTTGAGGAGTCCCTTCTAAAACAACCTAACAGGCATATGAGAAACATTTAGCATCCCAAATATGACTATTGGACAAAAGGAAAATATGGGGTTGGTTGCTAATTGTTTTTTCTGACCTTCGTAATTTCGCTTGCACCCATTGGTGAAGGCTCAGATGTTTCATTTGTCCTGACTTCTGGATCTGCCTTTGCGTTTAACTCATCTGTAGCCATTAAATCATGGGCAATTTTCTCCCCTTTTTCTTGAAAGGTATATAATTCTATTTCTTCTGAAGTAGAAACTTTGTGAGGCTCTTCAGCTATAATGAACTTACGTTCATTTGTCATTTCTTTGGCATCTGTCATCTGAGTTTCTTGGATGATCAGCATTATGAAGTTGTGAGAAAGGTTGTTGAATTTGTAGTTGATGTGTTTTGTTTACCTTCACAATTTGACTCTCACTGTTAATTGTTCCAGGTGTCTCATTATGTTTGACTCCTGGATATTCTTCAGACTTCAGATCACCTTCTTTTGTTGAATTTCCAACATGATCATCCACCATTCCTTCTTTTGCAGGGGTGCAGTCTATAGTTTTCTGTGCAGTTGAGACTTGGGAAGGTTCTTCATTAACTTCCTCTGTATCTTCAAGCTAGTAACAAGTTCAGGCAGTATTGCAGTATCAGCAATATGAATTTGAGACTTTGAGTAGTCCAAATACAAAGAGCAAAAAAAAAAAGTTTTGTTCTACCTTGGTGTTTTGACTCACGTTGTCCATTACCTCAGAAGTATCATCCACCTTTGGCTCTGGATCCATTCGTGGGACTAATACATCATCTGGTATATTTTCTTCTTCGACAGAATTACATTTTACTGCTTCCTCTGCAAAGGAAACTAGAGCAGGCGTCTCAACATTCTTGTCTTGAAATTCCATCTCTGTGTTCAACCCCTGGTTGCCCTCTGTAGTCTCAAGTTCTTCTGCCTGGTTTAAATTTTGTAAAACATAAAAAAAAAGTAAAAGTAAAAGAAAGAAAGAATATTTGTTGTTTCACTTGCATTATGTATGATTCTAGGTGTTTCTTCTATCATGATTTAAAATTTTCTTTTCTTCTACCATGCTTTTATCTTTTAGCCTGTTAGGGAGATAATTTTTAACAAGTTGGCTAGATTAAGGGCAGCCTGGTGCATAAGAAGCCATTTCCACGGCTTGAATCTGTCATCTCCAGGTCACTCCACACGGCCACTGATTTTTGTCCTGGCAGCAAGTCTCTCCTTTGATTGATGAAGGAGCTTTCACTTTTAGACCATTGTACTTCTAGTTGGAATGTTCGTGCTATCATGGATTTCATTTACCTGTACCGCATGAGAAATTTCTCGCTTCAATTGATCCATGTATATCATATCTTTGGGATTTGATTCATCTTCTTCTGCTTCATCATGACGATCTTTTGAAATTTCCTGTGCGATTTGGATACCCCCCTTGAAAATTTCATCTTCACTCTCTATCTGCTTATTGATTTTTTTTAGTGGCTTCAAAAGGCCATGTTTTGTGATAATAAACAATATTTATTGTTATAGAAGGAAAGGTGAAATTAGTGGAATTCTGACCTTTGAACTGTGACTGGTACAATTTCCAGTTTCGGATACGTATTGTACTGTTGATCTTGATTCTTCTTCCAGCTTTATTCCATCTTTATTTTTTGTTTCATTGACATTCTCCTCCTCCCTCGCTTCTTTAGCAAGGCTGTTGTGCACAGCAATTGATACTTGGTGGGGCTTTTCAATATCATTTTCTCTGTTCGAAAGCTGTTCTGGGAAACTCTGAGTGGTATGAGCAATCTCTGGTTCTTCAAACTGAAATTTTCTAATTATCAGCATGTCTAAATTTGCCGTTAAGGACATGGACCTAGTTTCTTATATTACCTTTTTACTGTCTCCAGCGTTTATGCTTTCATCCTCTGGCTCTACTTCTTTTACTTCCTCATTTTCTTCAGCTGTGGAGTAACTTCTTGTTTCTTTTTCTGTTGAAATTTCACTGGGCACCTCAAGGTCATCAACAACCCTGACTTCGCTTAGCATCTGTTTTACAAAATTTAGAATAGCACTAATTCCTCAGGTTTCATAATAGTAGTAATTTGTGAAACTTAGTTGGATCTATGTATTTCCCAAGGTTCCTTGAATTTTCATTTTTATGACAAGCCATCATTGTGAAATTAATTTCATGCTTGGTTTCTCCCCTTTTCACCCTTTACTTTTAGTTGCATTATTTCAGGTCTCAGATATTAAATGTACCTGTATTAGTGGATCTACTTCTAGGTCTATCTCTTGATGGAGGCCTTTGTCCTTTCCTTCATCTAGATGACTATAATCTGCTACTTCCTCTTCTATCAAAACATGGCTCAACCCTTCAACAACCTTTTGATCACTTGCCATCTGATCCTGGAAAGTTCGAGTCGCATCCACCGTCTTGTGTTCTTCCAGCTGTTACAAATATTTTGAAACATGAGATTTGTGAAGTTGTCACAAAGAGTAGATGTGATTGTAATGATTCATGTCGAATGACCTTTGTAGTATTGCTAGGATGTTCTGTCTCCTCAGATATTCTAGTCGCTGTTTCACTTGAATCTGCTTCTTGCGTCAACTCATCTTTTTGGTAGGTTTGTAGGCTTACTTCCTGTTCTGGAAAGCCACATTTAGAATCCATTGCACTGCTTTTGTCTTTAACCTGCTGTTTTCACTTCCGAGTCAGCCTTTAATAAAAGGGTATAAGCGAGAAAATGTGAATAATTGAAAAGAGCATTGGGATGACTTGTAATGGCTAGCTTACTTACATCTTTTTCTTCGGTTGTATGCTTCTCTGTATATGTTTCTGGCTTCTCACCAAACTCTTGAGAACTTGGAATGTCCTGCTGTGATTTGCAGTTCTTGTCTTCTGTAGATAACGGCTCAGTTGCTTGCTCATATTGTTCATCTGTCATTTTTGATTGACTTCCCAGTGACTGATAGAGAGTCAAATGTTCACCATCTGCGATTTCTGCATCTTCAGTTTTCTCTTCAATGGAAGGTTCCTGAGTTTTCTCACTTCTTCCCTCTAAAGGATCATATGCTGCAGAGAAATATTCCTTGGGCTCTGATTCTGTGCCATGACATTCGCCATCAATTTCTTTGGTTAGCGTACACCTGATATCTAGTTCTGCAGGCTCATTTCCTTCATTGTGAATCAAGTCTTGCTTGGTGCTGGTTTCAAAAGAAGCACCTGTTGCCTCGTATACAATATTTCCATTTGTGTTTGTGCTGTCCATTTTTCCTTTGGTGCTGGTCAGAGTTGGCTCTTGGTTGGGAGGCTTCATAGAGGGCATTTCCTCAAGAAAATCAACCAATGCTGCTGCTGAAGAAACTTGGGCAGCATTAGTTACCGATACTGCTTCAGTGCTAATACAATCAGGATCAAAACTAAAAACTCCTTTGCTGCTGTCTTCTGGAGGCCGATCTACATCATGGTATTCAACAGTTTGAGCCACCGAATATATGAGCACAACTTTGCTATGATCTTGTATCTCAATTTCTGCTATGCTGTTGGCTTCTTCTACAGCACCGTTTTCGGATACTTCAATGATGCTCTCCTTGTCTCCTTGCTCTTGTTTTGTTGTTTGATCTTTTGATGCTAGTCCAGGAATAGACTGTTTGAGATCTGTTTCCTCACCTTTGATTGTTTTTTGAGGTTCCTTATGTGGAGAGATGTTTGATGTGTCAAGTAGTATGCCATCAGTAGTAGCTTTGTCTACACTCGCTTCTTCTTTTCCTGGCTTCCACTGTGAAGCATCTCTGTCTATGCCATTGTTTGCCTTCTCAATGGCCTCCTGATCGAAACTGTTCTCTTCTGATACTTGGGGAACCACATTAGTTGAATAAGCTAGTTCTTCCTTTATTTCTTCTGGTGCAGTTGGGGTGGGAACTTCTCTCTCCCTAACATCTTTTACAGTCTGTGGTACACCTGCTTTTGAAGTTTCATCAGAAGTTACAATGCAGCAGTCCTTGACATCAAGCAGCTCTGAGTGATTTGCCTGTTTTTATGAGTGTGAGACTTAGGGTTGTTAAGATGATGGCATGAGAGTACTGATATTAAATTGACTCACCTCTTCAGCCACTTCATTTGTATGAGCTACAGATTGAAATTCCTGAAGAGAACCATCTCCTTTAGCCTCAACTCTAAAATTGGAAAGGCTTATGTCCCGGTTGACCTCTTCAGGTGGCAAATTGTTATCTTCAGTTTCCTGATCAATGCACTCTTCTCTATTATTCTGATTATACACCATACCGAAATCCATGCATGTCTCATCTATGCTGTTTTTAAGATTGTGATTTGGCTTGTCCTTCTCAACTTCTTCCTTTACAATGTTTTGGTCATCTGATCTCCCTGCTTCCAAAATCTCCTGAATTGAGGAACTCTGTCAGAAGTTAGAGATATTACATGAAAAGAATAGCATTACCACATGATAGGTGTGCATCTTTGTCTCAAGGTTCATTGTTATGTTTTGTTTTTCATTGAATTTAATTCCTGGACTATGATTCATGTTTCTTCATTCATTTGTGTTTTTCCCTTCTAGGATACTTTGTTCATCCATTTCATTGATGGTTTCATATTCTATTTCAGTGTCCTTACTTTTGACATTGAATTAATCTTCCCCCGGGTTTCAATAATCAAATTTTAGTGAGCATTAGCATTATCACTAGGAAGAAGTATGAGATTAGATTATTACATTCTCTGCTTAAGTGAACATAAATTTATTTTTTCAAGAAATCAGATATTCATAGCTTTGATTAATTAGAAAGAATATAATGCTATTTAAAATTATTGCATGACTAACCTCCAGGGGGGTTCCTCTGTCTTCCTGTATTGTATCATCCACTGTGGTGCCATGAGCATAAGTGGTTGCATCATTGAGATCTTCCTCAACGCATTTTACTGGCCCCTGCTCCTGATTAGAAATTACTGATAGAGTTTCTTCTCCTGTTGAGGCTAGTTCAAGAGGCAATCCAACATGCAAGTAATCGGTAACTTTTATTACTGCAGAGCCTTTTTGTACTAGAAAACTCTCGGTGTGGTTATCATCTGGCTCCACGGTTGATGGATTACTTCTGAGTTCAGAGCCTTCCTCGGCTTTCTCAAATTCTTTCTCGCTGGTATTGGCTTCCCCTTCTTCCAAGGCTTTGTTTTGATTTTCTACCATGGTGTGGTTCTGCTGCTTGATGTCCATGCATCCTGTGTCAGTGGCTTCTCTGAATGATTCTTGATTCTCACCAGAGCTGCTTTGTTTGTCACCGCTAGAAGATTCTATATTCTCCATGCTTGGAACTTCGTTTATACATGAAGTTTCTTTCATTTTCGAAGTTGACTTAGTTGAGCTTTGGCTGTCCTCTGTCAAGGTTCCTGAATTGTCCTCAAGGCTGTCTGACTCCATATACTTTAATGATGTTTCCTTTTTTGATTCAGCAACCAACGGAATAATGAGCCGTTCCTTCTCGCTGTGCCCACTTTTTCTTTCCTCCGTCTCATTGTGCTTCTCTGGAACTGCAGGATCAGGAGAGATGCTATCACCTTCCATGAAAACCATTTCAGCAAAATCAGTTGTTTTAGTCTTAGTTTGATCCAACACATCAGCACTCGAATGAACTGTTTCAGGATCAATCTTTGTGACTGCTGGAGCGTTGGAGACCTTCAAGTGTTCATCTTTATCAACAAAACTTGTGACTTGTGAATCCCCTTTGAATTCATTCGCCTGATTTTGCAAATTTATTGATTCTTCTTTGGGATTCTCTGCATTACCTCTTGACTCATTACTGCCAAGGATATCATTCATCAGATATTCCACACTCCCCTGGGCCTTTTTGGGAAGAGATTCTTCGTGCATCTTTTCTTCAGATGGAAATTTGTCAACTTGTAGTCCTGAAGCATCAGAGTGATCTTTACCTTCATTTTCCTGTTAATGCAGAAAAAAGGTAAGAGTATCATAAATTCAAACATTTGAAGATTAAAATTATGCAAATGAAACTCAAGCTTAAAACAGTAACCTTTGTGTTTATCTTCTATGGTTTTACCTTCTACCTTTTTAAACTGACATCATGAACTGAATATCTTAAGTTCTAGTATTGCCTAGAAAACAGCCCTCCCAGTAAGTTGAGAATTGTGTGATAACTGATAACAATGTGATTTCTCTTGATAGCATTTATTACAGTTCTACAGGACAGGATCTCGATGAAGACTATTTATCTAATTTTTAGCCAATAAAAAACATCATTTCATGTACATTACAAACTTGCAGTTCCTGTCATTCTAAAGAATCCAGTAGATGAAATCTTTTATACTGGAATTGTATAAAATTTGATGCCTATCTCTTTATGACAATTCTATCTACTGCAATTGCAGATAAGATATCTTTACTAACCTTGTAGAAAAACAAATTGGCCGATGATACATTATTTAAACCAGAAAGAATAGCACCATGTCCCTTTTTTAAAATCAAATATTAACTTCTGAATAGTCATTGATCTATGAGTAAACTTGTGACGAATCATGGACCGACATTTACGACAAACTTATTTATGAATAGCCAGGACTCCTTCACTAAGGTGTTTAGAGATATTATATGTTCTTAGTCTGATACATAAATGCAGTGTTAGCATTAGAGTTGTAAGAAATCTAAGCATGATTCTGAAATTGTATCAGATTGTCTAGAGAGCATTGTGGTGAACAAAAGTAACACTACTGATCAGGTAGAGAAATGAGGCTTACCATTATGAGTGTGGATCCTGGTCTAGCATCTTCAGTTGCCATCAGTGATGCAGTAGTCGTAGAACTTAGGCAATCCATTGAACCAGAATACTATGTGATTGAATTGTTCTTGAGCAATGCCGTTGTCTTCGTGATTCTATTTTGAAGTATGCAGGTGATTCTTTTTTTCTTTGATCTAAGCAAAGACTAGACATATATATATATATACATATATATATTGATGTCCATGTTACCAAAGGAGGCATACATAATGACAAAATGCCAAGTGTGATGGGGAAAGGAAGGGTATTATTTATTTGAGTTGGTTAAATTTTATATGGGTCGTACATATTAAGTTATAGCAGCACATGAGCTCACAGGTATATCTGACTAATTATCATATAAACAGAACTCTATAAGTATGTTTGTACAACAGTGTTTATCAGTTCACTGTTCAATTATTTTCAGCCACTACAGTTAACCAGTTTTTCTATACCGATACCTCTAACAATGCCTGTACGGATCAGTTAATATTTCCTATTACTGTATCTTGTTGGTAAATACAGATTTCAGATTTTCTATAATAGTCAATTTTTGGTCCGTCTCTTTTAATAATACTCCTACTTTACTTTCTAATTCTGATCCGGTTTTCACATTTCCATGTTTCTTTTTTAAGTTCTCCTTTTCACTTGCAATCATTTGAACTATTGATTTTATTGGGTTTTTACATGTACTGAAGTACTCAAATCGCCTGAGCATTTATCTCTCATTTTATGCTTATTACTTTACTACTGCTTGTTAGGCAAATCACAGAAAAGATGAGTATTTTTGGCAGACGTCTTCACTAGTAAAGAAAGATAATGTTCGGTGGGTTTGATAGATGTTTATTCCAATTTGTTTAGTTCCTATGAACAAAATAAAATAGGTGAAGGATCACTCTCTATCCTAGTTGACCTCTGATAATCATGACTTCCACATCAGCTGTGCGTGACGTGTAAATTTTTGTACACCTAGTCCTGGTTGCATTATTATCATTATTCAGTGGAAAGCGGAAAATAAAGAAATAACCGGCAAATGGTTTAATCAATGCTGCTGATTTCAGGAGATGAAAAGAAGAAATAATAATGGGTAGGGTGGCTTGACTTTAAGTGATTCAGATAAGGGGCGGCGGAGTATGGTCGGTTTTTGATATGGGTAGTTTTGGTGAGTTGTGCATGACATGTCCAGTGGCGGTTAGATTCATGCATGACACATTCATATCATTCTCTCGCTTTGGTGGGTGTGTGTATATATATATATATAGTGCAAAGGGTACACAACATAGAATTAGATATGAAAATATATATATACAAAATTAATCAGAAAGGATATTCATTTTTAACTTGATTCTAATTTATCTAATGACATAACTATAAGTAGACATACGAGACTCAAAACAATGAGCTCAATCAGCATCAGAATAACCCAAAATCAGCAAAGTGGAAGAATTCTTGCGAAACTGAAGGCTATAGTGCATTGTACCACGGATATAACGCAGCAATCGAGTGGCAGTTTGGTAATGGTCATCAGTGGGAGATTGCATATACTGACTGAACGTGTTCACAATATAAGAAATGTTGGAATGCGTAAACCAAAGAGCAGTAAAGAGTGAGATTTTCGAACGGCTTATTGGAAGTACTGGAAAGTTGCGAAAAAACAACAAAAGGTATAGCTACCAATGCTGAGTCTTGCATTTTGGCGCGCAATAAAATATTCGTGGCATATTTGACTTGGTCAAGGAATAAGTCATCGGAATTTCGCACAACCTCCAAACCCAAAAAATACTATAAGGTGCCAAGATCAGTGATATTAAATTCTTGATGAACACGAGCAATGAATTTGTTGATGAGATGACCATCATTCCTGGTAAGAATAAAGTCATCAACATAAATTAACAAATAAAGTGGAGAAGCACATTGGGAAAAAATAAATAAGGAGGTATCCGCAGAACTGCATAGAAAATCCAAGCCAACCAAAAAAGAACTAAATATTTGAAACCAAACACGGGAAACTTGTTTCAAACCATAAATGACCTTGCACAAATAAATAAAATCAAGATGCATAGGATCTTTGTAACCAGCAGGATGTTCCATGTAAACTGGGAAATCAAGAACATCATTAAAAAATGCATTCTTCACAGCAAGCTGTTGTAACGGACAATTACGAGTGACAGCAAGAGACAAAACAGTACGAACAGTAGATACTTTCATCACCGGACTAAATGTATGATCATAATCAAAATCAGGTAATTGTGAAAAATCTTGAACAACTAACCTGGCCTTGTGCCGATCAAGTGAGCCATCAGACTTGTACTTTAAAAGATACATCCATTTAGAGCCAAAAAATTGACACGAGGAGGTCGGGGAACTAGTTCCCATGTCTGCTGAGCACGCAAAGCAACCATCTTTGAATCCATAGCTGTAACCCAGTCTGGATCTTTGATCGTAGAACGATGACTGCGAGGCTCAGTCTTTGTGAACAAAGAACTCAATAAACCAGAAATGTCATAATAAGAAAATTTCTTGAACAGTAAAGACCCAGTGCGGGAGCGTGTAGCCATCGGATGCCAGGAAGAGGACATCGAAACTAAGGATGACTCGAGCCCTGAAGCCATCGGTGCAGAACCCGAGATAGTCGGCATGGAACCCGAGGGACACTTGGTGGCGAATTCTGGTGAAAACGGTTGTTGGACTGGGGCAGCTGGGCTAGCAGGCAAAAAGCGGTCACCGAATGGATGCATAGGCGGCGCTTGTGGCTCATGCACAGGCTTTGATACCATGATAAAATGTAAAATTCACAAATCATTGTGGTTGTGTGCATTCATATATAGTAAGTAGAAAAAGTACACGATAAAATTAGATATGGAAAAAGATATATACAAATTTATCTAATATATTACTTATCGTTGCGTACTTAAATTTTCTTCGCCCGGAAAATAATTGCGTGCCCGTAATTTGCTTCTCTAAAAACTAGACAAACAATTCGCATGACGCTGACAAATAATCATTTGTACATCCATTCCACATCAGCCGTCAGGCTCGTAGACAAATACCTAAAACTGAGTTTTTTTTTTTACCTAAAACAGTTGCAGTTTTATGGTTATTCTTTTTAACCTCCTCCGGCATTGAAGCTTTCGGTGAAGATTTGCTGCAAGTATAAGGGAGCATTAAACGAGATAAACTAGCTCCTTGCTTGTATAATAATTATATGTGAATAATGAAAATACGGGAGGGTTCGGGGTTAATAGTTGATTAACAAACCTAAATTAAAACATATAATAAATACTCTCTATCTTTGGTTAAATTGCACAAATATTTAAATATGAGTCCGTCTCTTGAAAGACGGTCTTCTTATAAGTCATGGAAAAACAGTCTTTTCATATGTTATGGAAAGACCAAGGTTTAAAGTGTAAATTAAAAGAAATCAAAATTAAATTTCCGGGTTGCATGAATTGGGTTATAAACTTTATGACTGTTATACGTTGCACAATAAAAATTTAATATTGCAACTAAGACCTTTTACCTTTTATTATTTCAATTAAACCACGTCTTTCCATAAACCTATGGAAAGACGATTTTTTTTCAAAACTCTGCCTTTAAATATTATCATATGAGATATTATGCGTCATTTAAAAAAACATTTATACGTCATTATTATACATATAATTACAATTAAATGTGTTTATTGGAGATCATGATAAAAAAAATCTTGCATAAAATTAACATGGCATTATGAGAATTGAAAAGAGGGAGTATCGCCGAAAGGTGTGGCGAAATGGGTCCAATTATCTGGCATAGCTGCATAGTACATGCATCTATGATTCAGCAGTGATGTGGATCGTTTGGCTGCTAACAGGCATTTTGTAATTACAAAAACTTACGTGAGACGGTCTCTCCTAATATTATGGTGAGACGGAAGATTTAAATACAATTGTTTGAAATTAAGAGATAACATGGGGTACTTTTTTAAAAAAAATAATTTTTATAACTTTATTTTGTTCATTGTCTCACCATAACTTATGGTGAGACGGTCTGTCTTTCTATTTTGTAATTTATGTTTAGCAAACCTCTAAGTTCTAACTTTGTAACATTAATATTAGCGAAGTAGTAATACTACCTGAAAAACTAGTTTTACCGTTATGGCTTAACTAGTAAACCTATGTTCCAATTTAGTCTAACCTAACTAAGTATGTAAAATAAATAGTGCACGCAAGACACACGACTTGGTTACGCAGTTCGGTGAAATCCACTTACGTCTGTGGGGCCTGGTCCAGTTCAGAATAAATCCACTAATCAGAAAGATATAGTACAAAGTACACCATACAACCATTAAAATCGCGAGTCTTGCAACCATTAATGTCCTCTATTTATAGTACATGAGAAGATCAGAATATCCATGATTATCTGCATAATATTCCTATTCCAAATCTGCTTCTTGAAGCATATCCAAATCCCATAAATAAAGGGATTTTCCTTATCTTAAA
>JAULKK010275848.1:0-14968 GCA_032355705.1 Rubia peregrina
CCATTTAAAAATATTTATTATGTTATTAATTAATATAATAATTGCATACTAATTGATAGACATGGTTAAATATTAAGAGAAAAAGGAAGTATGTATAAATATATATATATATATATATATATATATTAGTATACATTGCAGTCTCTTTGAGTGACACTTTACCAAACTAAAATGGTTAAATGTGGGGATGACATTTGGCCAGAGTTACTATTTTAGTTATATTTATGTCTGTTTAAAAGGAATTACAAAGAATATGTAAGGACATGTTCTGAAAGAAGTATAAATTATAACTCTACAAACAATTTAAGTTTCACTATATATTCATTTTATTCAAATAAATAATTATTTTCTAACTAATTAATATTAGTCAATTTAAAAATATTTATTATATTATTAATCATTTTAATATGAGTTTGTCTCTTGAAAGATGCTCGTTTCATAAGTTATATAAAGACCGATGTTTAAAAAGCAAATTAGGGGGGGAAATCAGGATAAAAATTTTGGGTTGCATTAATTGGGTCATAAACTTATAGCTACTGCATGTTGCATAATAAATTTTTAATAGTGCAACTAAATATTTTTTTACCTTTTCTATAATTCTTATTCAATCCCATCTTTCCATATGTCTATGAAAAGATGATTTTTTTCAAAACTTTATCGTACTAATTGACAGACATGATTAAAGATTAAGAGGAACAAGGGGGAGTATGTATTAGCATACATTGCAATCTCTTTGAGTGACATTTTACCAAACTAAAATATATTTTTTAATAATGTATAAGTAATTTTATACAGCTTAATACTTTTTTATATAAAATATGTACGTGTCAACAAAGATCAAACGGATTTTCTTTCATTCAATGGATTATAATATTAATAAATATATTGATTTACTATAAATTTTTCATCCTGTGTAATTCTCATATACATATGTAAACAACTAATTACTTATTTAAAATATAAATTATGTTATATTTTAACATTTTCATTCATAATCTGTGCATCGGTATGGCTATTATCTAGTGTTATTTATTTTATAGAAATAGTGTATGTTACAAAAAAATAGTGATAAAAATATATAATATCTACTGATAATGAATCAATAATTATTTAATTAAAATTATAAAATTATGTATTTTTAAAAGGAAGTATCAAAAATATTTGGTTATAAATTGAGTTATAAAACAACATATTACATAATTATACTCTTAGTGAAATTTCATAGGGCAACATCAAAGTGAATGATGTGGCATTAATGAAAAGACTAAATTATTAATCACATTCCTTAAACTATGTAAGGAACAATGAATATATTAATTATTTTTCTAATGTCACATTACTCACTTTCATATTTCACTATGAAAGTAGCATTGAGAATATCATTACTCTATAAAAAAAATACAAGATCTAAATTAAAAATATGATAGTTAACTATAAGAAAAAAGGATTTTGAAGTCAAGGTAAGGTTGTAACACTAATGCTATGGACGTTGTAATATAAATTATCCTATAGAAATACTTATAAAAAAATAAATTTGCAACTCCATTTACTTCAATAGTCTTGCTCAATTCAGTTACAATGGTCATGTGTTTGGAAAAGTTCTCATGTAATTTTTATTTTTCTATACTGAGGATAGATGTCCACAAATTTAGCCACGTCTTTTGAAGAAAAAAACAAAAGCAAAAAACTCTTAAAGAGTTCGTTTCAAAAATAATATGTAAACAAAGTTATACAATTAAAAATTAACCATTTATTGGTAGGTTGACTGCTGGGAAATGCGTACATCAGATAAACAAATTAAGAAAAGGAAATATACTTATTGATGTCTTTTTCAGATTTTTTAAAGAAAATAATTGTGCATGTATTTAATGAAAAGAATTTGAAAATGAGGTATTTTTGTTAGTGGAAAGCTGACATGACAATGTGACTTGGAAAATTTGGGGATGCCACATGACCAAAAACTTGTTGTTTTAGATATTATTATAGATACTTCAGTTTTTACAACATTCTTTTCTTAAAAATCTTCCGATCGTGACTAAAAAGAAATTTTATAGGATTTTGATTCCTATTTTATTAACTTTAATTTTGCACAAATGCAATTACGTATATATGTAATCTTTAATATTTCCTCCGTCCTATTATAACCTACAATTGTACTATTTATTTAATCATTAATTAAACTATAAAATTTTATTAATATTTAAGTAAGGATATTATTATAAGGAGGGAGACACGCTCAAAAAATTGTGTAAATCATCTCTCTCTCATACGATCCTCTCCCATCTTCTCTGTTTAGGCTTCGCCGCCACTGAAACCATGGCGGAGCTGACGCCACCACCACCTTTAACCTATGCTAATATATTTGCCCAAAACATTGATCAACCAGTTTTTTCGAAATCTAATTCTGATAGAACTCTCTTCAATCCAAAACTAATAATCGAGCAACTTGGAGAACCAGGCCTAACCTTTTCAAATGCAGAATGAGATAGACTCTAGGCTCCTCACAAATGGACTTTAATTGGCGAATTCTCGAGAGCTCAGTCATTCATGGAGAAACTTCGCAAATATTTTCATACATCATATTTTAAAGGATCTGTTGATAACCACCTACTAGATTTGAGGTAGGTTCTGATAAGCTTTGCTCCACCAGATGACTACTAGAGATGATGGCTTCGCAAGGTATGAAACTTTTGTTCCTATTATATCCGTATTGTCAAATGGGAACCAAATTTCAATTCAGATGCTGATTCACCAATAGTGCCAGTATGGGTAGCCTGTTATGGTCTTCCTCGCCAGTTTTTTGACTATGATGCAATGATGAATATAGGAAATTTGGTTGGTGCCCCAGTAAAGGTAGATCAGGTCACACTGAATAGAACCCGTTCACATGTTGGAAAGGTCTGTGTGGAACTGGATATAACCAAATCAAGACCCTCGAGAGTGTAGTGACAATATAGGGCTCAAGATCCTGGCAGAATATTGAATATGAGAACGTCCAAGAATATTGCTCAAAATGTCTCAAGATTGGACACTCTCAGTCATTGTGTAAGAATCAAGACAAACAGTAAAGATCTGAGGCATGGAGACCATCAAATAAACAAAATCTTCCACCCAATCCAGGTACTGCCTCCACATCCAATTTTGTTTCCAAAATAGTCAAACAAGTTTATAGGTCTGTCACTAAAGGTTAAAATGTAAAGCCTGTACAAGAAATTGGAAATGGAAAACAAAAGGAGATTGTGGATATTTCAGATAAAGGAGATGGAAAAAGAGATGATTTTAATGATAATAGCTAAGAACTTATCTCTATTGTTGATATTACTAATGAGGAAACACAACTGTAATACAGAATGAGATGCTTAATAAACACACCAGTGAGAATAATGTAGAGAAAGGTACTATAGCAAATGGATCATCTTCTCAACAAGGATAACACATGTAACATATGGAAGAGAGTATACAAAATTATGATCATATGCATATAGCCATAAATGATCCAATCCAACATATTCATCAGGAGGCTGAGGTGGGAGAAATTTCAGAGGTAAATCCTCAAAACATGGAGGCTACACAGGTATGTGCAAGTATTGACCCTCTCAACTCAGTAACACTAATACAACAAAATTGATACAACAACAATAAAAAAACTTTAAATACTAAGGATAAGAAACTTATAGATAATACGAGTCTAAGCCCTAAAATGCAGTGGTCCCAGAATAGAAACTCTAAAATAACATGATGGAGATATAATTTTAGAACCAACTATTCTTGCTCAAAATAGATATCATTTTAGAACTGTAACGACCATCGTTTCATGAAGAGAGAGTTTAAAGATAGTAGCAGGAATAGTTCCTTCTATCAGCAAGTTATTTCTTTGCAGTGGAGGCTTAGAACGAGATTGACTAGTATGCCATTTTTCCCAGGGGGACCTGAGGTAGTTGACAAGCCACGAGACCGCTCCATTCTCCTCCTTCCTCGGGAGGCATCAATAGCGTTAGCAGCTGCTGCCTCTCCCCCTTCAGGGGCTTTACCTTCAGCCGATATTAATTGAGAATTTTTTTTTGATGTTCTCCTGTGGGACATCATCAGCAATGGTATCGTTTGGAAGGATGGGCGTGTTCTCCATTTCTTCTTTTTCGTCATCAGAAAAATAACCTCTCAACAGCACGCCCAACTAGATCCATATCTACCATTCAGTATACAGCATAAACCAGACAAATACTCTGAAATAATAAGGCAGTGTGAAGAATAAGGAATACAAATAAGTATGACATGGGGAAACGAAAAGATAACAACAAACAAACACATTCGCTCTCATAATTAGCATCGCGAAGACATATTGAGTATTCATTGAATATTAATACAACCTTGGATTTAGCATTAAGTCAACCCCCGGCTTGGAAGTTTGGATTCGGGAACATTATAGTTCCAAACTGGAAGATTTTGTTCGCACTCATCACCAAGTTTTACATAGAAAAACTTTTTACGCCATACATTGAAATTACTTGGAAATCCACTGAGAAGCTCAACAGAAGGAAAGGCGGGGTAAAATTTGAATTTTTCAGATGATTTTTTTACCTTGCGAAGTTGATACAAGCTAGGGAATAAGTCAATCGAAAAAGGGATATGAGCTTGTTCACACACATGGTGGAAAACCACAATGATCGTTATACCCTTGGGATGAAACTGAGATAATGTGATTCGATTACGTAAAAGTAAATCTATGATGTGTTAGGACAAAGGAAAAAAAGAAAGTCCAAATTTTAAGTAATCTAAATAACTAGAGACGTAGCCAGTTGGAGGAGCGTGAACACTCTCAGAGTTATCAGGAGCTTTAAACTCAAAAGAAGACATGAAAGGAAAATTATTTTTAAAATTTTCCAAGTAGTAGTCGGAAATAATGCTACTAACGACAGAAGAACTGGTAGGATGATCGGAATCCTCCCCAGAATTAACATCGTCAACTTGGACATCTTCTATGGAAGGATAAACAAGACTAGGGATAGAAATTAGGGAAGACATGACTCCTAGGATTCAGATGAAAACCCTACTAATTAGAATTAAAAAATACATGGAATATATTCATGTGAAAGTTGGAAAAAGGAACGCAGAATGTAGGCCGCAAGAGACAATCAGATTGTTCTAGACCAAAATTCAGAAACAAAATTATTAGAATGGAGACACCGCACAAATTCACAATTACATGAATTGTTTAAGAAAGAGAAAAAAATTTAAACACATAAACTTACAAGTTGGCGGAGAACAACGATGACGCACAGGAACAATAAAGAGGAGAGGAAGAAGATGAATAATTCAGACGCTTGAAGAACCAATAAAGTGTAAAATTTAATTTCAGACAATGAAAATTCAAGAGGAGTTAAATTAGCCAGGAAAATAATTATGGATATTTGGAAAAAAAATAGAGTAAGTTACCTTTTTTGGAAATAGAAAAGGCGACGATATATGAATAGGTGTGATACAATGAATAATGAAAGAGTTATTTCATCTAATTCAAAGCACTTATAAGTAAAAAATAAAAGATAACGGTAGGAGGGAAAACAACAGAATAACTTAGCAAATAATGGGGAGAAAATATCGGCTCAGAGAAACAATATCGCAACATCTAAAGTCTATCACATCTCCCACACTTTCAAATTCATATTCAAATTTCAAAGTTCTTTGATAGTAATTTACAAGAGTGAATTCGACATCTCTAGCAAAAGCTCACTAATGACCCCTTTAGTCGTTCAACACGAAGAATCAACAAGTATGGTAACACTTATAAACACTACACCGTGTCTAAGCATTGAACCAATTCATGCATTTACACAAGATTAGCCAAGAAAGTTCAACGTTCATAAACTTCTCCTATTTGCTAGACAAAACAAACATGACAAAGAATTCGACATTATCACATTTATCTAACATTCATCAAATCATCAACCATATTAGAAGTTCTAATTCATTCTCTTGGATTTCATATCAAAGGAAGGGAAAATTAGTTACTTTCTCCAAACCCCAACTCACAGTCATACAAGCAATTCATATAATCAAACTTCTAACACAATTAATGGATTCAACAACCAAAATCAAGCACAATAAATACACAATAGAGAAAGCATTAAATAGATAGAAATTATTCTCAAGACATAGATAAGGAAGCTTCAATCCATTGCTCCCAAGGAGATTACTAACCTAGATAATCAAAATCCATAACAAATCTAAAAGAATTCATGGAAGAAAAGGAAAAAAAACTAAGAAAAGATGATGAAAAACTAGGGTTTTGAGGCTCAAAGTCGGGCTTGGACAAATGGGGAAGAAGGGGGACTATTTATAGACAAATTTGGTCAAGAAAATTCAAAAAGTGTAGCAGAGGTGCTCGGGCGCGCGTCTAAGTGAGTGGGATGTCGGTCCCTCTTTTCTTTAACTTCTTTGCATTGCTACGTGTGAACCGCTGATTCGATTTGGGAGTTCTTGTAGTCAATTTTATAGTGTTCGAGAAGAGGAATCTAATGGTACCACCCTTGGAGGATAATTTGTCTTGGATCATTATAAGAACTTGGTCCAAACATCCGAGTCACAATTCATCCACTTCTTTGTCTTCCTTCTTTGACCCTTCTATTTTCTACCACGTTTTAACTCGTAGCCTTCAATCTTCTACCATCCTTGTGCATGTCCTTCACCAAAATACTTTGAAGTGCTTAAGATTAATCTACAAATTAATCTCACAAAAAGGAATCTAGATGCCAGTGAGGATCGAAAATCCATTAGACTAAAAATAGGATACAAAATGAAAGATTTAGATATGAAAACCGAAAATGGTCATCCAAACCCCTTATAATGTAAACCTACCTAAATCTAGTAATCTTCCAATAAAAAGATAACAAAAGAGATGTTAAATACTTCGGAAAATGCATGAATTTGGTGTCTCATCAAATCTCTCACACTTAAACATTTACTCGTCCTCGAGTAAACAATAGCAAGTAAAGACCTAAGCATAAACTGTCATGCAAATATATTTTCAAAACACCCAACATCTTATTCCTAGACTACCTGAATCCCTAAGACATAAGAATCTCTCACACTCTCACGTTGCAAAGCCTAAAATAATCTAAACAACCATCATACCAATCAAATGTGAGGTATAAAATAAAAGTGTAAAACTACCTTACTTTACTAAAGATGCTACAAAATAGACAAATCAAGAGAAACATTTTTTTTCTTCAATTTCTCTCATTTTCTCTTATTTTGCTTAGGAGCCCTCTCAGATTTTCATCCTAACTTCACACTTCCTTTTTTTCTTTTTAATGTTCACCCTCACATTTTTCCACATCATTTGGCCTCTAATTTTTGCATAGGTTGCCCTTTCGGGTTTTCAACCTATCCGGTTTTCAACTTAGCGGGGGGGGGGGGGGTTTAGAGAACTAAATCAAAGTAGAGAATGTGCACACTACAATACAATGAGATATGTTCCTCTATCCACACTTGAAACACACATTGTCCTCAATGTGAACAAAAGAATAAGATAAAGAAATAAGAGGGGAAGAAAAATACTCACAACTAGGACCTTAAAGGTCCTTCCCAGCGGTTGCAATGCTCACTCCTCAATGAATGTTCCTCCTCCATGTTCCCAAACTCCACCCAATATGCAACTTCGACCCATCCACTTCAAATCCGTAAATATGCAAGTCTCAATCAACACCCACAAAAAGAAACAACTAGTAGTACTCCTAGATGGTGGTTTTGGTTGTGGTTTTTGGTGGTAGATTATGGTGGTATTTTTGTGGTTTTGGGTAAGTTTTTGAGAACATAGTTGAGTTTTTTTTCAAGAAAAGGAAAACACTAGCCTTACTTAAAAGCTAGGGTTGCCTCCCGAGAAGCTCCGTATATTTAAGGTCATCGGAACAACCCTAATTTTATCCATATGGTGAAGGTTTGAACCCCTTCACCATGAGTATCCAAAAGTAGAGAGGTGGGGGTACAAATCTTCCAAGAGGAAAATTTGGTGGAGGTGGAGTTAGTCTTAAAGGATTTGGGTGGTTAGGAGGCTTGGCATCGTCATTTGGCTCCTCTATTATCTCCTTCAAGAATTTCGAAATGGTGGAGTTGGTTCATTTGGTGGGAGAAGGGGTAATGATGGCAATGGATGTAGCACAATGACCTCTTCCTCAACTTCTTTGTATTCAACCACCGACTCCTCATCCCCTTCGAACTCAAACTCATTCGTCAAGGTGACCTTAATCACCGTATCTTCGAGTTCGACTTGGGATGGAGTATCTTCAGAATAACGAGTTTCCGGATCACCACTTCCATCATGTTGCTCACATGCCCCTCCAAAGCCTCAAGTCTTGAGGAAGTTTGAGCTTCCAACTCATTAATCTTGGCTAACTTGGTCAAGTTTGCTAATGTATCCATGATCTCCGCGTTTGTCAAACTTAAACCTTCTTCTTTGACTTGGTTTTGGGGTATGGTGTAAAGTGGTGGGGGATAACTATATTGCTTGTAAGGTTGGTTTTCCGGCTCATTTTTATACCACAAATACGGATTACCACCCTACTTCGGATTGTAAGGATTGTGGTATGAATACATTCTTGAGCTTCCTGCCCTTGAAAACCATCAACTCCATCTTCTTGATAGCACTCTTCATAATACCCTTGATTTTGAAAACCAATGGTTCTTTCTTCCTCGTAGTGCCTATCCCTCAACATATAGCAAGACTCGATAGGATGGTCGGAATGATAAATCCTACAAAACATTGCTCGTTGAGCCTCTCTTCTCATCACGAGTTCCCTTAAGGTGAGATGTTCCATACTTTTGTTTTTTTTCTCTCAATCAGGTCAGAATGATATTGCAAGGATTCTCAATAAAATAATTCACCAAGAACTCGAGCAATACTTACTCCAAACAAAAATAGTCAAAAAAGAAAAGGAAAATAAAACAAATAACTCATATTCAACCAAATATGCCCAAACAGTTAAAAATAAATTCCTCTTCCCGGCAATGACACCAAAATTTGGGAGGTCGTCTCCGTACCTCACAAAGATACAATTCATAAGCCATTTTACTTACTAAATACACTTAAGTAGATAGTGGCAAGTCGGGGTCGACCACAGAGAAAATGGATATTCCTAAGGGTTTACACATGTAAGGGTGCATATAGGCCTAGCTATAGATATATACATACATACATATAAAAGCATGTAAAGAGGGGGTTTTTGCGTTGGTTTTTCTAAGTTATGAAAGTAAAGACAAGATAACTAGCAAAGTTAAGTAACTGTGCTAATCATGCAACAAACTAATACAAAGATACAAAAACTACAAATAATACATCCTTCGGGGCAATAGATTTCCGCTTCCGAACCTATTATCTATCCTTGAATCCACGACCTATTCACTACTGTAACTACTTGTTATGAAGATAAATCGTCCACCATTCTTTGATAGTAATTTACAAGAGTGAATTCGACATCTCTAGCTAAATCTCACTAATGACCCATTTAGTCGTTCAACGCTTAAATGTATCCCATTAATAGCATTAAACACGAAGAATCAACAAGCTTGGTAACACTTATAAATACTACATCGTGTCTAAGCATTGAACCAATTCATGCATTTACACAAGATTAGTCAAGAACGTTCAACGCTCATTAACATCTCTCATTTGCTACACAAATAAACATGACAAAGAATTCGGCGTTATCACATTTACCTAGCACTAATCAAATCACCAACAACATTAGAATCTCTAAATCATGCTTTTGGATTTCATATCAAAGAGGGGAGAATTAGCTACTTTCTCCAAACCCTAACACATAATCATACAAGCAAGTCATTTAATCACACTTCCAACATCATAAATGAATTCAACAACCCATTTCAACACAATAAATGTACAATATCAAATCATTTAATAGCCTATAAATCGATCTCAAGACATGGGCTTGGAAGCCTAATCAATTGCTCGCAAGGTTATGTTTAGCTACTAGAGTACATACTAATTGACAAAAGAAAATCAAACATGAATTCAAGATGAAACTAAGGTAGAAAATGGAAGAAACCCTAGGGTGTTTGCAGTAGAAATCAAGAGAGAAAAGTTGGAGTAGAAAAAGAAAAGTGTGAGTATTTATAATACAAAAATCCCAAAAAGTAAGTCTGGGCAGATGGTCATCGCGACTCGCGACACAGGCATCTCGACTCGCGGCGGCTAGAGTACTATGCCCTTAAGTGATTTCTTATCTTTGGCCTTCATGTAGTCTCCTCTTCATTCTTTTGGTCTTCAAAAGTCTTCATGGTCTTCAAAAGTCTTCATGGTCCTCAAAATGGAGTCTTTAAGGTCTTCAAATCTTCAATAATTAATTCATCTCACGGAATCCTTATTACAAGTGACAAAAGCGATAAAATCGCTCCTAACTCTATTAATAGGATTTCAAGGTAAAATAAAGTATCTAAAGCATAAAAGCCTACCAAAATGAGTATAAAAGATCCTCAAAATAAGGGTATAATATGGACACATCAAACCTCCCCATACTTAAACCTTACTCGTCCTCGAGTAAGAAAATGTTCAAGAATACGAAGAAGTTTAAATGTCCCCCATTCTAATTCTAATAACCCCCAAATCAAAATTTCACAGAACTCTAAACTTTATAATTCCCCAAAAGTATACATCACACAAACCTCTTTTCCTAACTCTACCCATATATACTATCAATTCCCTAATCCATAGAAGCATTTTCTAATCCTAAATTAATATCCCCCAAAAGTTCATGGTATCAAGTGAAGCTAAAACCCAATATCAAATGTTCAAACATAAGCTTCACTTTATACCAACACATATATCCAGACAATTAGTTATTTGTGGAAACATTTGTCGCATTTAGTTTGGTGAAATTATTGTGTTTATTTTCTTTTTTCAGTGTGCATACCGCAAGACACTAGCTGAGAGCAAGTCAAGGATTTGTGGCAGGTTTGCACGTGCAGAGATTCCTAAAGCCTCCTCCTCTTCCATGTTTCATATATATGGTGAAAAGGAAGATGATATTTGGGTATCTTTTCTTAAAGACCAGCAGAGTACCCGATATAATTAATTAAAATATTGGGATTAAATTTTGTACATGTTATGTCTTACATTTAAATTGAAAACACGAATTTTATTTAACATTTTAAAGTTTAGTATTTAAGAAAAACTATATGGGATAGTTAGAAATCGTTAAATATTGAATATAGATAAAATTTGATTATTTTTATAATAATTCATTCAAATTATTTAAAAAGTAATTATTTATATGTTGAGATAAATTTTTAAAAGGTTATCATAATTGTATGTATATCATTGCAATAAATAAAAGTAAATATCAAATGACCTTAATAAGTCTCACAAATTATAAAATGTGCTCATTTAATAGTTAGTCTGTCTAAAACAAGACTTTGTCATGTATAAATTAATAAATAAATAATATGTATACATATTTCTATCAGAAGTACTCTATCAATGTCTAAAATAATTCAAACATTTTGTTATTTCAGATTATGCATTTCTTTAAAGTACAGTGCAGCGGTGAGTAGAATGAGGATTCATAGATACAGAGCAAAGAAAAATAAGAGGAACTTCAATGAGAAATAAGAGGAACTTCAACGGGGAAGTTAAGATAAGACAATTAGTTATTTATGAAAACTTTTCTTACATTCAGTTTGGTGAAATTGGTTTGTTATTTTTTTCCAGCGTGCATACCGCAAGACACTAGCTGAAAGCAAGCCGAGGATTCGTGGAAGGTCTACACACATCAGAGATTCCTAAAGCCTCCTCCTCTTCCATGTTTCGTAAATATGGTTAAGATGAAGATGATATTTTTGTATATTTTCTTTAATTTTTATCCTAAAAAATTAATTAAAAATATTAAAAAATCATTATGAAATGTATGGGGTAAATTTAAAAGCAATTTTGACACTATTTATACAAATGCATGGTATTCATTCGGTCGGCTAGTTAATGATAAATTTAAGAAAATTAAATCTTACATATTTGTAGATTATTTTTTCCATATACCTTCACTTATAGTATAAATACCAATTTTTTGTGTTATAAGCCACAATTTAAAATTCCTAGATCTGTACGAAACGTAGAAATTTTTGCACGCAGAACAAATTTGTTTCTATTTTTTGTTTCAATTTTATAAACTAACATTAATTGTTACTCTTTTTGTTATTACTAAGGTGACAAAACCCCAAAACATAATGAGGTACTTCTTGGAGCACTTCGCACACTTAAACTTCTTCCCTCTGTGCTTACGCGAGTGGTGTTTCTTTATTCCGATGAGATCGCCGAGGGTGCAAGACGAGTCGTGGTGCACACAAGTGGTCTTTGGCACAATTAAACCTTGCGACAAGTCACGTTCGCAGCCTTATGCTTTAGTTTCCAAGGTAGGTTGTGGCATGTTCGGCAGAACTACAGATTATGGTCCCGCTGAAAGCCTTTCTGAAAAATTACCTCACAGATAAATCTGTTTTTCACCATGAGGGTCCTCAGAGACAATGCTATGACCTCTGCATCTAGATCAGTACCACAAAAAAAACATGCAAACCATCATCACAACTTCGTGCTTATCAACAACAATTAATCTGGAATTAAATTAAATTAATTAATAAACCAGAACCCCAAATCCGTTTATGACCGAATATAAAATGTTTTAAAACAAGTCACGTTTATATGTTTTAATTACTACTATTACCGAACATGTATTAAGTTTGTGTGCACATTTACCGCACGCCCTACCTACGCACATTGACTTCTAATAAACTAAAAAAGATTTAGCTTAAATATTTTCCTGTTGAATTATTTATTCTAAATAAATTTAAACGTATGTTATGGGATCTGCATGTTGTTCCCACCACTATAAATACACTGTTTTTGCTCTTGGATCAATACCTAACAAATGTATAGAAAGGTTTAGATAATCAAATTACAAACCAATTTTTAGTGTTATAAATTTGATTTCTGGTGTGGTTTTTTGTTTGTAAAATTTATTTGTGGGGATTTTATTTTATTAATCATTCATTAGTCACAACCATATTCTAGTCAAAATTTTCTTTAAAATTTTTCTTTCATTAGTCATTAAAAGATTACGTCTATATGCTTATTTTGCAATAAAATATGAATTAAATGAAAAAAATTAAGCAACAAATTTAAAACTTAGGTATATAAGTATAATGTCATCAACTATTTAATGGAAATTTATAAGTTGTAACTTTTTACAATTTCTATTTTCTTATATTTGTTGTGTTATAATTTTAAACCATATTTTATAATTCTTAGATCCGTACGAAACATAGTAATTTATGCACGTGGTACAAAGTTGTTGCTCTTTTTTTTGGTTCTATTCTATAAATTAACATTAATTATTATAGATATGGAGGAGCCAAACTCCGAGTAGGAAAGTACAGTGCAGAGGTGAGGAGAATGAGGATTCTTAGATACAGAGCAAAGAGAAATAAGAGGAACTTCAACAGAACAATTAAGATAAGACAAGTAGTTATTTTTGGAAACTTTTATCGCATTCGATTTGGTGAAACTGTTGTGTTTATTTTCATTTTTTTTAGTGTGCAAACCGCAAGACACTAGCTGAGGGCAAGCCAAGGATTCGTGGCAAGTCTGCACGCAATGATGAAACTGCAAAGAACTACTGCAATCACTTTATTTATTGGACATTTAATCTACTTTACTTTGTATTTTAATGATTGACTCAAACTTAATTTTATATCTATAGTTCCGGTCTCCCTTAAAGGAAATTCATGGTCCCGCCCTTGTCTATCCATAAATTTATAGACATGTCATATTTCCTGAGACTTCCCCTAAATCTTATCTTTAAGTGCAGCGCTCGAGTTTTCAGCAACGCTCGAGTGTTCGTCACACCTACGCTTGTCCGTCGATGAGTAGACCAAGTGAAATTTGGTTGGAGGAGAGGGCTTTGCTTGGAGCGGACTGAACGAGGTACAAGTAAGAAGAAGAGAATTTGAAGTACTAAAATTTTTGCAAGCTAAAGGCTTATATAGTCTGGCCTTCATGGACCGTGTCCACGACCCGGGAGCTAACTTTCAGGAAAAACTAACTTCACGGAAAGCGAAGAAACGCACCACAAGCCGAGGCATGTTCCACCTCTTCCTAGGTTCTTATGAGCTTCGCGGACCGCGTGTTTCCTTACAACCCCACGAGTTGGGGCTAGTGTCAGCCCCTTGCTTCGTCTTGAGTGCACGGATTTTGCATATTCTCGTGGTCCGCAAGCTAAGGATGTTTTGAGCCCCTTGCTCCCTGCCCTTTTGTTGCTCCAAAAACCCAACGTTTCTTCCTGCAAAACTACAAACATGCAAACAAAGCATAACATCATTCCAAAACAGAAATATTCATTTACAGTAACAAAAATCATTCAAATTATATTGTTCCCAATCCAAATCATCATCATAACATTAACAAAAGCATCAACATATATTTACTGTCATCGACACGAATCATTCTCATAGACAAGAACTTTTACTGAGTCACCAAAATCACCTTCCATGATTCCATCCATACCAACCTTCTCATGGCAAGGCCTCCAAAACTGCATAGGCTTGAACCTTACCCTGGTGCCTTGATGAATACCTATGAACCTTTACTTGCAAAGGGAGGTATGTGGGACTCTTTCAATCGAGAGGGAGTGAAAGGCGTTCTTTCAAATCCCCCAACGATCCGTGCAATTTAGTGCTACAAGTATATTCATACTTCATATTATTTAGGGTAAAATGCATTCATTGACAACTTGCAACACACCCTTACCACCTTCCAATTAATTTTCAATTGACTCAATAACATGGCAAGGTCGGTTCACATTTATATCTGAAAGAATGTTTTCCCGTGATAATTATTATTGATCATGAAAAGAATAAATAGAGAGTACAAAGTATGAAGGTAGACTAGTTCTAATATAACTCTAACTAG
>JAULKK010275858.1:0-14968 GCA_032355705.1 Rubia peregrina
AAATTGAATACATGCATGAGATCTTGAATATGGTTATTGATATTCCGCTAAATTAGATTTAATCAATTCCCAACAATGACACCACATAAACCTCGACATCAGTTTGAAGCATGGTATCTAGAATGGTTTTCACATGACTATCGACTTCTTCAATTTTGAATTCCAATGTGCATAACATCGAGATAATGTCTTACATCCAAATGCTCCCAATAAGGCAATCTGAAGAAAATGGAGTATTTCTTCCAACTCCCACCCACAGGCACTTTACGTTTCTTCTTTTCAAAGTTATTTGGGCAAATTCTTCACAGTTTCAAATACCCGAGTGTTTGTTCGTGCAACCGGTGCTTCTCCAACCTCTGCTACCTCCATTGAACCATTTTCCCGCTAATTGCCGTGGATGGTCCTCCGGAAGAAAGCAACAATGACCTTGATATACAGTTTACAACCATGCTTCAGTTGGTGGTAATTAGTGTCATTCTCACACACAGGGCAAGCAAAGTGGGTTTTCACTGAGTAGCCAGACAAATTAGCGTATGCAGGAAAATCATTAATAGTGCAAAATAACATCGGTTTTAATGTAAATTATTCTTCAACACTCCCGTCATATATGTGAACACCCTCCTTAAATAGAGTCAACAAATCCTCAACAAGAGAAGCAAAATACACATCTATGAATTACACAGTTGTTTAGGATCAGAAATCATCACAGATAACAACATCTACTTAAGTTTCATTGTCAACCACGACGAAAGATTGTAGATAACCAACATAACAAAGCAAGAACTATGTGTTCTACTCATGATACCAATTGGTTTCATTCCATCGATACATAGCTCGAACCTCAAATGCCTGGGCTATTTTCCTAACTCGGGGTAAAGAACATCAATTTTTCCATTGCTCACCATGTGACGTACGCCTAATCACATCATCCACCGGTCGATCCCTCTCCACGTGCCATTGAATCAATTTTGCATCTTCCTTACACGCAAATGACTTCTTCAATCGGGGAACGATTGGGAGATATCACATCACTTTTGCTGGTGTTTTTTCTTTGTTATAGTTACCACTTCCACACCCACCTTAGTTGCACCCTTCTTAATTTGTACCGAGGCTAACCACATACTTGGCATGTTTCTAGATTTTCATCATCTTTCCCCCGATACAACATACAATCAGCATGTATTTTTTCCCTCCAATTCCAATCCCATTGGGCAGGGCACATTTTTCGTGGCATACAACCTATCTGACATCATGTTGCCTTCGGGGAGCAATTCCATAAGAATTCTAGATTTTCTGTCATCGACTTATCGATCCACCCAAATTTGGCTTTCAAATTCATTATTCTTAAAGTCACACTAAGTACCGAATGTTTTGATCTATTGTACAATGTCGTTTCTTTGTCATCAAGTAATGCTTGTAATGACTCGGGTATACCGCCAAACTCTCTTGCAATATCATTCACCATTTCATCAAATTCCACACTCCCATATATTTCATCTCTCACATTCGTGTTACTTGAATCAATAGTCCGCGCCGTTTCTCCAACTTCCCCATGCCATACCCAACGAATGTAGGAAGTTTGAAATCCTCTCATTATGAGATGTCCCCGCTATTTCTTTCCCCCTAAATACACAGTGTTTCTACAATCTTTACACGGGGCATTAGGCTCGCACAACACCATTTTTAGAAGTATCTTCAAACGCTACCGTAAGAAATGTGTCAATTAGTAACATATACTCAGGGTGATTTTCTAAGATCATTACCAATGAGTTCATTCCGTTCCATCGCACTACAAGTCAATTACAATGCAAATCATTAGCGTTCTCACAACAATAATCATAACTCTAAACCCCAGTTAACCTAACTACATACCTAATTCAAGATATATATACATATATATATATATATATGTTTAAAGAATGTAATTTTGATTTATAAAAATGGCCAAAATTTAATTTAGATCTTGAAAAATAAAAACCAGATTTTTAAAAGAATTTTTTCCATTTTTTGTATTTCTGAATAGAACAAAAGAATTTTTTAGAATTTGAAAAAAATTAAAAAAATTTGTTGGGACACGTGGCACCACCTGATTGGGCCACTTGTCTCTATCAACATTAATTTTTTTTAAATAGGGGGATAGAGGGTGTCTCGTTGCCTAATCATGGGGTGTCACGTGACACCCTTGGTAAAAAAAAACAAGCCGCGCAGCTGGCTGTTCTGAAAGTCCATGTGCCTTTCCTTGGACAGTCTGCTGGGCACGGGCTCAAGCTTCCCAGCCGGACTAGCGGGCTGCCCCACTGTAGGGCTTTTTGGGCTCGGTTCGGGCTCAATTTTTAATTGAGTCCGAATTGAGCCCCCATTGTACATGGACTAATGTTTTCCTCCAAAATTACCGAGTTGGTTTCATTTTCTTTTTAAGAGAAAAGTGCATATATAGCCCTACATAATTCACATAAGTACAAATATAACTTTTTGATAATTGAAATTGCAAATCTAACCCTAGATAGTTAGTGTATGTGCAAATATAATCCTTTTTGGCATATATAGGTTGAAATAGGGTGAAAAGTCAATTTTTGAAAAAAATTAATTTACTACTTTTTACCCAAAAACTTTCTAAACCTAATTGATTCTTCTCCTTCTTAGTCGCCGCCTTTATTGGAACCCTTTGCTTTCCTTTTGTTACTCCGCTACCCTCTTTGTTGCACCGCCACCCCTTTCATTGCGTTGCATTTATTGGAACCCTTTGCTTTCCTTTTGTTACTAAAAAAGGAAGGTCGTCAGAGAATCATTCACATTCGGAAACTCTTTCTCGGAGCCGCAGCGTCGTGCCGACATAATAGAGCTGGGCAACCATGGAACAGAATGCCAAGATCGGGGTTAACCAGTTGCTATCGCGTCGACAAGTTGTTTGAAGAGATGTCTGACCAACTATTTAGCGCAGGCTCACAGAGGCATGTGAATTTTCCCAACCTAAAGCTGGTTACCGTGCCGACTAGTCGTTAAACGCAAGTTCACAGAGGCCGGAGATTTTTGGCTCACCAGAGAGATAAAGTTAACAGGATTAGTAGAATACTGGTGGAGATGAAGGTGACTTGGGGCTTCAGTATTGAGATTGGCAAAGCTAGGGCCGAAAATTTGGTCGTTATGGTGGCAGGAGAGGTGGTAGCAATGGTGATGGCGGAGATGGTGGCAGTGGCACCAACGGAGCTGGAGTGGAGGCAGCATCGGCGAAGGTAGAGTGGCGGTGGCGGTGGTGGTGGAGCAGTGGCGGTGGTGGCAGAACATCGGCTGGGCAAAGGACATTTTTTCTTTCAAGTTTGTGTATTAGGCTGAAAGGGCATTTTTGGTCATTTCTGATCGGTCAATGACTAGAAATGGCTAGTCAATACCCAAAAATGGTCAATCAATGCTCAAAAATGGCCAGTCAATGTCGGAATATAGTATCTAGGGTTATATTTACACTTATGTAAAGTAGTTAGGGTTATTTTTACACTAAAAATTATCTCGGGGGTTATATGTGCACTTACTGATGTATATAGGGCTATATTTGTATATATCCTTTAAAAAAATATATTTAGAGCCAGTGTAAAATGAAAGTACAAATACTAAACCCTACAACTAAGGTGCCGAACTTCTATATAGAGACATTAAATACATTCCATTCCAAATAATTTAAAGTAGCACCAGATGGCCAATTCTTAGTAGAAATGACCCCTTATTTTCATGTCCTTCTACTTCATCTTCTTCGTTGTACGGTGCTGGAAAAAGCTGTGATGGTTGATTGAAATTTGACTGAACAAGTAAGACAACAAGTTTCTCAATTCTTCTTTCAAAAATATTCATAAAGGCATCATCAGCCACCGCCGGCAGTTGGAGGCAGCAACTCGGTGAGGATTTTCTATTCTCACCATCAACTTAATAGGGACAAGAGTAAAGCAGTAGCTAGAAAATATTTAGCCTGTGAATGCACAATTTAGGCAACATGATCATATTGGAGCAAGTAAAAAATCCATCAACCTGGAAGCTTTGATAGCCTTACTCCTCAATTCAAAGAGGACCCGCAGAAGTAAGCTAGGCAAGAGCAGAATCCATATGTTTGTGATAACCAAAGATATTAAAAGCCATACAAATACGATTCACCCGGTTTAACAACAAAATACAAAGGACACGGGCATGAATGGTGTATATCCAGAATAGAGTGTAACATGCAATTCAAATACGCACAAAATAATCCACATCGATGAGAAGTGGTTCTATCTAACCGAGGCTATATAAAGTATTTACTATCCCCTAATGAACAAGAGTCGTATAGAACAACACAAAATAGGCATTACATTTCAAAGTTAATGTTTCTATGTGCTGTGTGTAGACATCTCTTTGATTATGAGGGAAATGTGTTGTTCGATGTAAAATAAGGGTTTTCCCCTATGTGGAATATATATTATCCAAGCGTAGCAGTGGGCCTAGGAGAACTCTAGTTTTTTAAACTCCTATTAAGTTCGTGTATAGGGAAAGCATTAGGAAGGAGTTGATTTATGGAGTAATTCCAGCCATAAAAGTTAAGAAGCCAGATTGGACTAGTAAAAATGTCTCAATTCAATAAAATAATGCCCCAACATATAATTAGGCATTGTGGATAACTTTGGAGTTTTCTTTGCGGGTATAAAGTTGTTAGAGAAGGTCATTCATCTCTCTTTGGGTCAAGGTTCTCTGAGCAATGACGTGGGGGGTATTTGATAGGTTATTGTTTTTCCTAGAGAATTACTAACTATGACTTTAGGTAGACTTACCCTCCACTCATCTATTCATTCAACGAATGACCATATACTAGTTAAGGTTCATGAAATTCAGCTAAATCAAACCTTTCAAACTATTTCAAATTAAGGTACATCATACCAACCTTTAGTACATTAGTGTATACAAATCCCCACATTTAGTTACATTTATTTTGTCCACTTTAATGCATTAAGCCTTGCTATGTATTTAAGTTTTGCTTTGTCTACTATAATACATTAAAATCTTACTATGCATTTCTCATTTTGTCTTACAATTAACTTTGTCTTACAAACTATATATTAGTTTCAGAAACTACTTACCTGTGTTTGTCACTTATTGTTGACCCGAAGTGCATTTATTGTAACACCCCCGCCCCAACCACCTCACTTAATAGCAAGTATTGGTTTGGGTTACAGTGTGTTACCGAGATCCCAACTAAAGTCGGGTATCTCAAGTGTGAAGAATCGAGCAGTACAATTATGCAAAAGCGTGATACAAAGTTTAAACTTAATCATAGCTGACTATTATATAATAAATTTACATTCCAATGAAAGCTTTTGAAATGCAATTATATCTAGATAAAACCTAAAGTTTAATGACTAAAAGGTTTTACAATTATTTTGGATCCTAAAACTAAAGAAGTAAAGGCTTCACTAGCATTAACTGTCGTTCACTATCGCACGTCCAATGTACCTGTTGGGTTTATTAAAATTAGGGCGAGCTCCCTTGATTAGTGATGTTCATTGCCAATTATTACCAAGTTGAATTTAATGAGCACATAAAGACAAGTAAGCACATATGTCCTAACCCATAATAAAAGGATACATGCGGTTATACCTAGTCGTAGGGTACTATGACTATCGAACTAAACATGGACCAAAAACATTTCACTTTTAAGATTGCCCGAAGGCAACGTGTTCAATATCACTTCTTGTCAGCCACGCCCCAACACATGTTCACTTACAAGCTCCTATCAGGTAACAATTTGTAATGCTAGCATGCCGAACACCTCATGCAGGCGGTCTAGTCGTACGGTTCGGCCCTTGTTGTCCTGGTCAATTTTAACTAAACTACAATCACGTCAGGGACCCTGAATTTATTAAGAACAAGTTCAATTCAAGTAGCAAAGATCAATCAATCAAAGATACACAGTAAGATAAAGTATAAGCCGATCATACACGTAGATCAATCAAGTTGAGTATGATGCGATAAAGTACACATCATCCTCTTCATATCAAATTCTAGTTAAACTAGATAATATAACATTTGACATATTATGCATGACATAATTTATTGAAGAAGCAAATTGAAATCAAACAATCATACATAGCCTGCTAATATCCTGTTAAATTCAATTTATGCACGCGATGAAACACTCACCTCAGTTTGGGTCTAGCATCTTCGGGAATTGGTTTGAGTTTCATGTGTGCGCCCAATTATGTTAATGCAATATACTTATTAGACTTAAATCAATATTTAAACAATCATTTTGTTTTAATCTCTTATTTCTCGATTTCATTTTATTACTATTATATATTTTTATATGTACTAGTTGAATATTTAAGTAGAGGTTTTCCTCTTTCCACTACTACAAACTAAGGCTAATATAACACTTTCCTTACAACACTTATTTAAAATATTACAATAGCTTATAAAGTGTTACTTAAACATTTGAAAAGTATTACATAAATATTGAAAAGTGTTATCTAAAATTTAAAAGGTGTTACGTTAGGTCTAATGTACCATCGCCTAAGGTAATAATTGTATAATGGTTACTTTAGGTGCTATTGTAACACTTTGAACCTATTGTAACACTTTTACAAGTATTACCATAGGCGATATTACATTAGATCTAATGTAACACTTTTTAAAATTTAAGTAACAATTTTCAATATTTATGTAACACTTTTCAAAGGTTAAGTAACACTTAATAAGCCACTGTAACATTTTATATAAGTGTTGCAAGGAAAGTGTTACGATAGCTCTAATTTTTAGTAGTGTTCTAAACACGTTTGTAAATTTAATGGTTTTTCAATCCATAAAGTTGAATAGTAATTTAATTGAGATTTGTATAAAATATACATATTGATATAATGATGAATGATATATTCATACATGATTTTATTTTATTCATACCAACCATTATAAATTTACTTTGTTTAAAGTTTAACTCAAATAATGATGACTTTGATAATTTCAAATAAATTTTATATATTTAATTTTGAAATTATTTATACAAGGTTTATCTATGTTAAAAAAATATTCGTGTCAATTTGTTTTATACTTATGTGCATACAGAATAAAATTAAAATTAATAATTGGTTACCATCTATTGATAACTATAAGGTAAATGTCTAAAAAAATTAATAGTAAGGTAATGAGTTATATATATATATTTAAAATTTAAAAAGGGTGATCCAATGGCTGAAATTTAATACAAGAAAAATTTATTCAGTAAGTTTCACACAGATCCGTGGTAGAAGAGTAATTGGATCTCACAAATCTCCTTATCAGTTTTCCTATGTCTCTCCATTTTCCTTTTCGACACTAAGCAATTCGTATGGAAATTCCAATAATTTTAAGCGGCAGTTTCACCATAGACTTAGGGATCCTTGAAGAATATCTTTGACAATGGCTACGGCAGTGATGATTGTGCTGCTAACTCGGTGCAAATTTTGAACGACGTCAAATTAGGGCACAGAGAGGCGAGGATGACAGAGAATAATACGAACTCCAGAAGCTGGAGGTGACAACACAGGTTCAGCATTTGCTTGATGTGTATCTGTACTTGAGAGCGTGTCTGTTGAAGAAATGGTTTGTGCTTGTTGCAGTGATCTTCTGCGGTCGTTTGGTGGCAAAGAGGCCTGTATAATTGATATTGCAATTTTTTCTTGATTGAGACCAAATTCTTGTTCAATATGTGAGATTTGCAATTTGGATGGCTTTAGTACTACTTGTGGCTTGGGTTATGCTGATTGACAAAAACATAACAAACATTCTGAGTAGCTACCAAGGTTCTCAACTATATCACCAAGGCTCTTGTTTCAGCTCTCATAGGGGCAGTCAAGTGGATGGTGATACTTTGCTAGTCAAGTTCATAGATGCAACTTTTCATGTCAAAACGTTTTTTGTGAAAATCAGGGAAGCTGTCTCTAATGACTTTGTTCTTCGGTCTATTGAACTAAAAAGAAGATGGATGTCAAGCCCAAGGAAGTGGTCAGATTTCTTGGATGATGTTGCAAAGGAAATCAAATGGGGAGGTGCTAAGCATCATACTGAGGACAGAGAGGATAGTGGGATAATGCATCCCATGTCTTCGTTTAGAGTATTTCTTCAAGAAATTTCCATTCGTTAATGCCATCCTCCATTCAACTGCAGAGATTAATGCCATTCATTCTCTACATCGATTAATGTAGAGAAAAGTTTGTCATTCAACTGCAGAGATTAATGCAATTCATTCTCTACAACTTATAATGAGAGATAGTGGTCCCAAAAGATTAATGTTCTCACTATCTAACCTATCTTTTAAATTTGATCACTTGAAGTTTTGTTTGTTCAAAGAAACACTGAAAGAAAACGTAAAGAACCTACGAGCATTACTAGTAGAACTTTAAAAAAACCTATAAAATGAAGTTATGTCACTGATTATTGTTGCATTACAAAGCTGAAGCACTTACTATCAAATGTTAAAGCACCTACACACGTAAGCTGAAGCACCTTAAGCACACACTCAAAACACAAACAAATTTAAAGTTGAAGCACCTTCAACGGAACTTCAAAGAACCTACAAACATATGTTGAAACACCTACACCTTACACTTGAAACACTAAAAGGAATATATAAACTTGCCCAAAAACCTACAACCATAACCTAAAACACCTACACATATAAATTGAAGCACCTTCGTCACACACTCGAAACCCCAACAAAATAAAAGTTGAAGCACCTTCAATAACACTTCGAAGCACCTACAAACGTGATATGAAACACCTACATTTTGCACTCAAAGAACTTTAGAGAAATACTTACTTGCACGAAAGCCTTAAATACCAACAATATTTATTTCAAGCACCTAAAACATTAACTTAAAACACCTACACGTAAGTTGAAACACCTTCATCGTACATTTGAAGCCCAAACAAATAGAGTTGAAGCACCTTCAATACAACTTCAAAACACCTACAACCTTACCTTAAAGTACGTACACACTTAAAATGAAACACCTTCATCACACACTCGCCCGACTAACAATCTGAGGCCTAAGTTTTTCAAGATTGCCTTGCTCACAAGTCCAACACCTCTGCCTATGCACCAGTTTCCTACTAAGCATTAAAATCGTAGGCTTAAAATAATGGAAAGGTTTTCATTGAAAAATAAAATAAAATAATGGAAGCTTTTGAGAGTAAAACAACCTGGGAAGAAGATTAAAGAGCGCGAACAGTGGCCAATGAGCCTAAAAAAGCTTCGACGGCGATGGCCATTCAAAAGTGTTTGTCAGAGAAGTTAATTTATTTTAATCCATACTAGGGTATATAAATGAATGATATTCAAAGGGAATACTTTTCCAGCAATCCATTGAAGTTGATCATTTTTAATAAGCAATAATTTTTCCTACCGATTGTAAATTATAAACTAATTTGAAATTATTGATCTATATAAGTTTAGTTATTGTAAAATCCATGAAAATTGAAATCATTTTATAGGTAACCTATATTTTGCTGGTTAATATTATAAAAAAAATAAACAGATAACCTGATGTTTCAAAACAATTTTAATGTAATGATGTTGTTGTCAATGGAAATTTTGGGGTTGAATATTTTAATGGAAAATGTGTGAACAATCAAAGTCTGCAATGGAGGTGTATTTTTTACTATTGTTTTTTTTGCAGTGATTAGAATGAATTTAATTTGTCACAATCCTTTGATGTTACTATCAATTTTCAACTTATAATTATAATTAGTTTTAACCTTTTCAGTCATAAATTAACACATTTCTTAAAAAAATGTTTGGGCTGTTATATTGATCCAAAATTTCACAAACAAAGTAATATATATAAGGTTGATTATGAATATTGTAGCGGACTGAATAAGAGAAATGTAATTTAAATGTTTCCTCATTATTTCAACAAATAGAGTAATAGTACAACATTGCAATTTTGCCACGTCAAACTTATTGTAATAAAACTAAGGCTAGGAACATAAACACTTTCCCTACACCTTGATAAAAGCCTTTATGACATCATGGAAATTCACTGTCGATCGTCAACATCAAGATGTTCCTTAGACTGAACACCGGTGAAGGGCTTGTGTACAATTTGAACACATTGAATTATACTGTTAAAAATGATTTTATTGTTGAAAGTGTATATTTTTCTTAAATTTTATGAAATTAATTTGAACTAATTGAAGAATCTGGTAAGGAAAAAAAGATAACCAACTTCTTTTTATTTCAATTTTTCGTGTCAGAAAATTTTATCAGACTGAAGTTTCTGTAATGTAATTTTACCTTCCACTTCATTACACTCACAAATGCCATCAATGCACCAACCCCCGTGACGACATTCCTTCCAGCAATCTTCACTATAATCACACCAAACTGCAACATTTGAAAATGACCAACATGTAATTTATAATACAAATAAATCTGTTACTATTATATACATATATAATAACAATGTTAAATTGAAAATTAAGATCACCATTTTTGAAAAAGAAGTGAAAACAAAAGATGGATTGTATACATTAAATTCTAAGGGCAAAAAGAAAAACAATATTGAGTTGATGAGAAATACGCACATGATGCAATAAGTAAGATCGTGAACAGAAAAATGGTTTTAGTTGCCTTCTCCATTGGATTGTTTTTTGGTGAACATAAAATATAATGGATGTTGGTAAGAGGCAGTTCTGTTAAGATGAATAGTTAGGAAATAGTGATATCAAAATCTCCTATAAATAACCTTAAGAGAACTGCTACTCATTAATTATAGGATATGCAAAATTTGATTACAGTACACAAATATCCTTTTAGATATATATTATATTAATAAAATTTATCATATATTAATTTGTCATTAATTGGTCGGTCAATGTATTTTGTTAGGATTTCGTTTGGATCATTATAGTAGTAAGTCTAGCTCACTATTTAATTTTTTTTAAAAAATAATTACTTCTCTTGCATCCACATCGACAATATACTTTGATATGTAACATTAATGCTTGGAGAACATTTTTGGAAAGAAGCATATGAATTAAATTGTGTTGTAAAATTTTCGTTTGATTTTACAGTAAATGGAAGTCGGTGTATGATAAATTTTAAAGACAAATATTATAATTAGTTAAAAATATGAAAATATTTTCATATGATCAAACTGAACCTTGCTTTGGTGTGCAATGTAACTAGGGTATATATTAATGATATTCAAAGGGAATACTTTTCCAGGAATCCATTGAAGTTGATTATTTCTAACAAGAAATAAATTTTCCTACTGATTGTAAATTATAAACTGATTTGAAATTATTGATCTATACTATATGTTTAGTTATTGTAAAATCCATAAAAATTGAAATTATTTAAATGGAACCTATATTGTGCTGGTTAATGATTATAAAAAAAATAAACAGATAACCTGATGTTCAAAAACAATTATAATGTAATGATGTTGTTGTGCATGAGAAATTTGGGGTTGAATATTTTAATGGAAAATGTGTGAACCATCAAAATATGAATTTGTAATGGAGTTGTATTTTTTACTATTATTATTTTTAGTGCTTATAATGAATTTAATTTGTCATAATCCTTTGATGTTACTATCACTTTTTTAACTTATCATCATAATTAGTTTTAACTTTTTCAGTCATAAATTAACACATTTTTTTTAAAAAAATTGGGCTGTTATATTGATACAAAATTTCACAAACAAAGTAATTTTTATAAGTTTGATTATGAATATTGATAAGAGGTCAAAAATGTCATTTATTACAATTTTCGTTTTTTAGTATTTTTAGGAGTTAACACTATACTTTTTTTCCCTTTGGGTTTTTTTAATGAGGTGGTGTGATCATTTTAGTTTATTATTATTTTTATTATTATTAATGAAGCCATAAACTCGGTCATGTTGACTTAGAAGAGTTTTGGTAATATTTTTATTAGTGTTTAGTTTATTTAATTTTATTTTGATTAGAATTAGATTTGGCAATATTAGATAAAATATTATTGAAAACAGCTCATTCAGCCGAGAGGAAGGATAAGCACCAAATATATCCACGGCCAGAATTGAGTAAATTGCATCAAATATATTGAGGAGGTTAATCAGATTGGCATGGAATATAGAATAATTATTCTTGGGTTGCATGGATTATTATGGCAAGATGAAGATTGCCTTGAAGATTAGTACACGGTCAGGTTTATACGGCCAGCGAGATTTAGATTAGGATTTGATTTTTGGTATTTTAGTTAGATATGGTTTTACCTTCTTAAATCTGCCATAAAATTTGATTCAGTTTATATTTGTGATTAGGGTTTTGATAAGCTCGAAATTCTCCTCTATTTAAAGAGAGGAGCAGCCGAGAATTGAAAACATCTTATACACATATTTTTCAGACTTTTGAGACATTCTCATTATCTTCATTGTTGCTTAAACCTGCAGGCTATTTAAGTATTCAATACCTCCTTTATATTCGTACCCTGCGGGCTAGACGTTTATAGAGAAACCTTTTAAGTGTACCTTGCGAGCTAGACGCTTAAAAGTTGAGTTGAGTGTACCTTGCGGGCTAGACGCTGCTTCTCGTGCAACTTAGGTGGTTTGGGAGAATTCCATCTCGGTTAAAGAACTAATATTCCGCAATCCAGAGTTTTCGCAAGGAGATTCATATCAGTGGTGGTCGGCGGTGATGGTGGTCGGCAGGAGACAGCAGCGGCGGCATAATTGAGTTGAGATGGGAAAGTGAGGGAGAAAGGAGAAATAATTAATAAATGGTGACAGAAAAAATAATAACCACCACCCAAAGAAAAATTAAATATAAAAATAATGATATATGTATGTGTGCGTATTATGGCGTAACTAGTAAAATACATGACTTGATATAGCAACACCCTTCTTTTTTGACTCCTAATCCGCAGAATTTAATCCCGACGGCAAATATTCTCCACGCGTGCATTTCTCGCTCGCCATGTGGCGATCTCCTGCTAAAAGCGCAAGAGACCGCGACGCTTGTTTCGTTTCCATGTGACTTTTTGGCGCGCAACGGTGTGTGGTATGGGACACGTGGGATTAGATCTTCGTGTCGCATGGTGAATCTGCACCGTCCCTTTCACTCGTGAAATTTTCCACGTGGAGGGATGAATGTTCGACAGGTTTAAGAGGCGGGCCCAGATTTAATGGACGAGGAGTTTCTTTAGTGAATTGCCATATCACGCCCTGTATTTTGAATTAAAATGTATTTTGAATTAAATTTAAAAGTTAAATTAAATAAACTTTCAATTACAATTTAATTGAAAGTTCAGATTTCTGAACTTTTTTGCCCTTTTTCCTGTGGCCTTTTCCGGCGGGGACCTGCAGGAAAATTCGCCGGACCCGCCACCCGGACCTTCATTTTCTCCGCCTCCTCGGACATTCATCTTCTCCAGCCGCCCCTCCCCCATTTTCCTCCGCTATCGGCTATCCTTTCTCTTCTTTCTCCAGCCGCCTGATTTCCCCATGCCGCCCCTGCGCCCCGCCATCTTCCCCTCCCTGCGCCTGCTCCCTGCCATCTTTTGCGCCTTCCTTGCCTGCGCGCGTGTGAAGTTGCGCGTGCATGAGATGCACTCGCCGCGTTAAATGCACTCCCGGTCTCCGGTTCTCACCAGCCCGACCGGTCGCGCTCTTCTCTCCGGTCCCCGCCTCCCAGTTTGCATTTTACCGCCGACCTCCCGCTCGCGTTTCACCACCGGCCTCCTGCTCGTCGCACCACCACCGGCCTTTTGCTCTCGTTTCACCGCCGGCCTCCCGCTCGCTCCACCGGATCTCGCGCCACCGCTCTCGTTCCCCAGTTCTCGCCCGAATGTCGCATCGCGATCCCGCTCCACCGTTCGCGCTGGAGGTTCGTTCGGTTCTCCCCTCGCTCTCCGGCTCCGGCTCTTTGTGATAGAGAGAGCTGGAGGTGACAAGAAGCGGGTGGTGAGGAGAGCAGGCGGTGAGGAGAGCGGGCAGTGAGGAGAGCGGGCAGTGAGGGGTGTAGAAGGATCAGGCCGGCGGCGGCAGCGGTGAAGGGAGGAAGAAAGTGTGATTTAAGTTTTTCATTTTATTTTCATAATCTAAAAATTAAATTCTATTTTTTATTTTGTTTTAAATTAAAATTTATTTTATACACGTACATACGTATTAGACGTAAGTAAGTAAAATACATAGCGAGATATAGCCGAACCCTTTCTTTACGTTGGGGAATGCAGTGATGATTGATGTGACAGGCCAGTTGGTTGATGGTGACAGATTAGGGTGCAGGATCCGGTTTGATATGGATATGAATACGGGCCGTGGCACGAACGGGTCAGGTTGGATCCAGGGTTTCAATGTTTGAACGTTAAAATAGTGACTTGTGGATAAATCGAGACTTCAATTGGCCCAAGTTTGGGGTGGTAAGTCCAATCAGTTCCATTCAATTTCCATACGGTTTGAAACAACAAAATGAGAAAAATGCTTTTTTTTAACATTACATAATTGTAGTGCTGTCAATTCATTTATTCGGATCAGCTTTAGGTTCAGACCAAAGGGTTCGGGTTGAAACGGGTCAACATATGTTTTTGGATCGAGCCGAGTTGAAACAGGGTCGGATTGAAACGAGTCAAAGTCTGTTAGTCGGGTCGGATTAAAACGAGTTCGGGTTGAAATGGTCTAAGTCTGTTTGTCGGGTAGGGTTGAAAAGTGTCAAAATCCGTTTGTCGGGTCGAGTCGGGTAAAACATATAAGGGTTGAAAAGTGTCAAAGTTTGTTTGTCGGGTCGGATCGAGTAAATGTCAAGTCAGGTTCTGACGGGTCTGTAATGCTCCTTGGGTCAGGTCGGTTGAGTTACACTTCTAGAAAACAGGTACATAAGCACCGGTATGTTAGTGTTAGGCAGGGGCGGAGTTAGAAAATTTTATTTGGTGGGTCACAATTTAATTTGGTGTCTCTATCTCTGAAGATAGTGTTAGAATTTTGAGAAATTTTAGAATTTA
>JAULKK010275869.1:0-14967 GCA_032355705.1 Rubia peregrina
TGTTATTATAATTAGTTAAAATTCTAAATGATTTTGATAACAAGTTTGAACAGCTCCTAAAATATGTTTTAAAAAAAGTTTAGCTATACTACCATTGTACGCCTATAATGCTGGATGATGAGCTCATTTAAATATAAGAGCATCTCTAATGGTACTTCAACTTTCATGTTGTTACATTAGCTTTTTTTACAATTGTTAAGTTATATTTGTTCCAACAGTTTACTCTATAATTTAATTTAAAAAGTTATAAAGTTTTTCATAATTGTATGAATCTTACTTTTATTAATTTTATAATAATTAATTATATTAGAAAATTAGTCCAATTGGATATTTACCTTTAATTATAATTTTATTTAGTCATATAAAAAAACCAATACAAATTTATCTTTATTATATTTATATTTTTAATGAAATGAAATGAATTTATTCTTGTAATTAAAATTGAATCAATATTTTTTTTCACAATTAAATATTATATCATAACCAAAATTTAATATATGAAACCTAATCATTATAAATTATTAACAATATACTGCTTTAATATATAAATGGAAAATTGAAAAATAAGGACAAAAATTTAAAAAAAATGAAAAAGAAACCATACTAAAATGAAAGAATGAAACAGGAAGCGGAAGAAGAGAGACCAGACAAACAAAGGTCAAACATTTTCTCATGACATTTTTCAAACACCGCCAACTACGTAAATAAGTTGCACCGCCAACTACGCAAATAATCTGGACCGTCAACTATGTAAACAAGTTGCACCGCCAACTACGTAAACAAGCTGCACTGCCAACTACGTAAACCAGCTGCTAGTACTGATATTTACGACGTGCATGTGGTATATTTTTCATTAGTCAAACATTTTGGAAGCTTCACTACCGTTAGAAAAATCAGACCCAATGAGACACAATAATATTAGATAAATATAGGATATAAATAAAAATATAATGATGTAAACTGTAAAAAAAAATGTACCATAAAAAATATTGATGTAAACTGTAAAAAAATGTTTCATAAAATAAATATATTGGCATAGTTGAGAATTATATCGATCATCGTCCATATGCGATTGATCATCATCTATATGCAATCCATCGTCGTCCATATGCGATCCATAATCATTCATATGAGATCCATTATCGTCCATATGAGATCCATCATCGTCCATATGCAATCCATCATCATCTATATGCGATCTATCATCATCCATTGTTGTTTTCTGAATTTAAAAATAAATAAAAAATTGTGAAGTTGTAATGAAATAATTCTTTATTTATAGAGATTAGATAGAATATTTTCATAATTAGAGTTTGATTATGATTAATGTTATATAATTAGAGTTTGATTAGAATTATATTAGATATTAACCTGAGTAATTTTTTAAAATCATAAAATCTAAATCTAACATTGAAAAGTTATAGTAGAGTTCTAGTAAGACATAAGGATTTAATACGGCAAAAACTCACCACGTTAACTATACCTTACATTTAGCATATTACACACACAAGAAAGTCTAATCAACATGAATTATATGTCTGCTGCGTTTCAGCGAAAATTGCTAATCCTCCGGCTCAGCTGGGAAGTCGGGTTCTTCCGGCTCAACTAAAAAATTTCTTCAAAATATATATAATGAAATATAACAGCAAAAATTTTAAATAAAACTCAACAAAAAAAATTGAAAAAAAATGTCGACTACAACTAACAAAAAAATCAACTGAAATCATAAAAATATCAACAAAACTTAAATTATATTAAAAAAATACTACAAACATCAACATAGATCCCCCAAAAGCTAAAAACATCAATTATTATCATCTAAATTTCACCAAGAAAATGAAAAACGACAACATAAGAGAAAAAAATACATAAAATCAACCATATCACCAAAAAGGCTACAAACATCAACCTATATCACCCAAAAGCTTAAAAAATAAATTATTATCATCTAAACTTCGCCCAGAAAATGAAAAACACCAAAATAAGGGAAAACACTACAAAAAATCAACTATATCACTAAAAAAAGCAACAAACACCAACCCCTATTACCTAAAACTCATCTAGAAAAAGAAAAACATCAACATGAGAGAAAAAAACTAAAAACATCGACAAAAAAACTACGGTACCTCAAGAGTATAAATTATTCACTCTAAAAATCATAAAACATCAACAATTTTATTTTATTTTAAACTACAAATATCAACCTACATCACCCAAAAGCTAATAACATCAATTCCTAACACCTAAACCTCATCCGAAAAATAAAAAAAAATCAACATAAGAGGAAAAAAAATACTACAAACATCAACTTCTATTACCAAAACCTCGATTGGAAAATGAAAAACATCAACATGAGAAAATTATTTAGAGTAAAGTGCTTTTATAACCCTACCTAATTGACATAAGTGCCAATATAACCTTTTGGTAACTGAAAGTGCAGATATAACCCTACCTAGTTGATGTAAGTGCAATTTTACCCATTACGACATCTGAAGGCCGAATTTGATGGAAAAGCCAATTATACCCATTTATGAATGTTCTGATATGTGCTGATTTAACCCTATCAGTTTTCATAATGTGCTAATATAACCCTATTAGTTTCCATAATGTGCTGATATAACCCTATCAGTTTTCATAATCTTCTAAGGATAAATTTGTCAACTCAAATTCAGATTTTAACACTAAGGGTATTTTAATCATTTTACATAGAGTCAATGCCAGAAAATGGAAGTCAATGCCGGAAAATGAGGTCTGAGGGTTATATTGGCACTTGCATTAACTATTTAGGGTTATTTTTCACTAAAAATTATCTGTGAGTTATATTGGTATTTAGTCAAGTGGGTAGGGTTATATTGGCACTTTATCCAAATATTTAAAAACTACAAATATCAATCCATATCACCCAAAAAATTGCAAAATATCAACTCATATTAATTAAACCTCACCCGAATAATGAATAACATCAACATAAGAGAAAAAAACTACGAACATCAACAAAAAGCTACGATACCTCAAGAATAAAAAGTCTTTTAAAAAAAGACATGGTGGGATTTGAACCCAGGTCTTTAACCTCAAAGCATAGAGCAATAACCACTACACCAAAGACTTGTATAGAACAAACACTCAGTCAAATAATATTAAATCTCATCATATACATCAAGAACATAAATTGTTCAAAATAAAGGTCACAGAGAGATTCGAACTCGAGATCTCAACCTCAACAACAAGAGTGCTAACCCCTAGACCAAACAAACATTGTTGACAAAGTGTTCAGTCAAGTAATTATTAAACCTCATGAAGTCCTTAAAAAAAGTAGAACACAATATTAAGCCTCACTTCATGAAGTAGAACCTCACTCTGCCACCGATATCAGCCGCCTCAGGTTGCCATCCCCCGTTTGCCGCCTCTGGTCGCACGTGAAGTCACAAGCATCGTTTTCATTACTCAGACACATGCATCTCACGCGCATCATCTTTCTCCTGCTTTTCCTCCGGCATTGTCATTGTCTTCTACATCTTCCACAGGCATCGTCGTCTTCTGCATCTTCCGCCGATGTCGTTCTTTTCTGCTTCTTCTCGTGGGTAAAAAAATTAAAAAATTGTGCGACGCCACCGGAAATTGCAGTGCCCTCTGTCATTGCCAAACCCTAGCTCTGTCGCCGTAAACAGTCTCCTAGTTCTGTCGCCGTAAACAGTCTCCTAGCTCCGTCGCAATGCCAAACCCTAGCTCCGCCGCCAGAAATTGCAGTGCCCTCCATCGCGATGCCGAAAACTGAGATCCGACAACGGAAATGTCAATCGCAATGACTTTGCCGGAGGCTTCGCTGTGTGGATTCGTCGGAGGCTTCGATCTTCTGGATTTGTCGTTGTCTTCAAGATTCGCCGGAAGTTTCGATCGGAACCTAGATTCACAGGCGGAACGGTGGCGGAAGAGCGGCGGCGTTTGGCGGCGATTATAGATTCCGATCGGAGGAGAGAATTCCGATCGGGAAAAGAAAATTGGAAATCTAGATATTTTTGTGGTATTTATTATAACCTTTTGATAATTATCATTTTTTGTGGTAAATTTCCACTGTTTCTGGCTTCTAATTTTTCAAGTACGTTGTAGTAGTTGAAAAATCGATGATATTTTCTTAGCCATTCCCTAAGATAAGTACCCCCAAAAGAAATTAAATCTACCCCTCCACCCGAACGGATTCAAATAATCATTAAGCACAACTTTAGGATTCAAATAATCATTCATCACAACTTTAGGGTTTACTAAAACTGGAGAGTTGCTTTTGAAAGAGTTGTGTTCATATCTAACAATAACCTCATTGTGGTTACGATCCTTACTCTGAATGTGTGCTCCTCTGTTATGGTCATAGTGATTTGAGCTCTTGCCTTTGTTAATATCAGTGGGACTCCAAGGTTGTATCATTTCCACCAGTTGTTCCAACCTCCTGTTTGATTCCTCTTGCTGTTTGTTCATCTTGTTTCGCGCTGCTTTGATAGAAGAATCTGCAGCGCTTCCAAGCTTCGCAGTAGATTCCTCCACTCCTGAACGTATTCCAATAACCTACTATCGAAGTCCTACTCGATCAGTGGCGTGTGCTTTCTGCAAGACGTGTGGGAGATTTTAAACCTCTGATACCTAATTGTTATTATCTGAGAGGATTAGTTTGCAAACAAGATGAAAAACACAAGCTATGAGAATAGGATTGATTAATTCTAGGAACAATGTTTTGGGAGTTCAGATGAGAAAAGAACGAAAGATGGGATGAGAAGAGAATCTGGTAGCTGCCATATGCATCCGAATTTTAAGTGGTTTAAATACGTGATGAAGTCGTGTGATAAATATGCAGCTATGCCTATATCACTATTTTTCTTGTATAAAGAATTGGGTGAGACGGTCTCACTTAATTTTATGGTGAGACTAGGTCTTTAAGTATAATTATTTAAAGATGAGAATGACATGGGGTACCTTTTGTAATTTGTAAACTTTAGTTTGTACCTTGTCTCACCATAAGTTATTGTGAGACGGTCTCATATGAATCTTTCTATTTTTCCTGAGTACACTCTGTAAGTTCAAAACCAAAAAATGGTGAAATTTCCTAGTACCAACATTCAACTTAACAAACATATGATAACTTTAACAGATTATTTAATATCTGATCGACACACTTTCGATTCATTTTAAAACGTATCGATTAATTCAATTTGTTTAAAATACACCATTCTTATTAAATAGTCCGTTTACTCTATTTATCTCTTTTCTACTACATCTGTTTCTGTTATTTCACTACCACAGGACTGCCCCTCTAGCACCAGTTTTTGAATGTCCAAAAAATTGGTGCCTAAGTAGCTGGTGAAAAAATTTCACCGATTTTTGAGGAATCGGTGTTAGGTTTAGCACCGATTTTTTGGGTAGGACCGGGTTTATGAAACCGGTGCTAGATTTAGCATTAGTTATTTTGGTAGCACCAGCTTTATGAAACCGGTGCTAAATTTAGCACCGGTTTGTTGTTACCGGTGCTAAATTTAACACCGGTTTCATGAAATTGGTGCCAATTTCCATGCTCTAGCACCGGTCAAAAAAATCGGTTCTTAAATTAGCTTCATTTTGCATAAAGCAGGTGCTAGATTTAGCACCATTTTGTTTGGCTAGCACCGCTTTTATTAAACCGTTAACACCGGTTTACAAAAAAGTTGTTGAAATGTTCACCGGTTTTTTATTTGGAATTGGCGTTGGGCGCTGGCCGTAGCTGATCTAATAGTTCCATTCGGCTTGGACGGAATTGCTACGCGCAGCTTCTCTATTAGCTTAATTTGGGAAAAACAAAACTAGAATTGAGTGCTGACCGCTGATGCGTGCAGCTGCTCTAATAGTTCCATTCGACCTGGACAGAATTGTTGCGCGCAGCTGCTCTATTAGTTTAATTTGGGAAACACAAAACTAGAATTGTGCACTGACCGCTGCTGCATGCAGCTGCTCTATTAGTTCAGTGCAGGAAAAACAAAATTGGAGTTGGGCGCTGACCGCAACTGCTCTAATAGTTTGATTTGGGTAAAAAAAACTAGAATTTAGCTCTGACCGCAGCTGCGCGCAACTACTCTATTAGTTCAAGGGAAACACAACACTCGGATTCGGTGTTGATCGCACCACCGTGCAGTGGCACTAATAATTCACTTCAAACTGTACAAGATTCCAACAACGTTTATATGGCCACATCTAGCAACAAGAAAAAACATTTCCACAAATTCCCAGATTCTAGTGCAATGTAATAAACGTAGAAAACCGATTGTACTACACAAATTTCTAACACTCACAATTCATCTGACATAAACAACAATGTTGTAGCAATCTTGGAAATTGAATATGATCAATTGAAATTTGACTAGGTGATGGAGTACATGAACGTGGTCTGTGGTTGTCAAAAATTGTGTTGGCAACCCTACGTAAGTTACGAGGACATATTGTTTCATAGAGATTATGTCTATTGAATGTTGGGGGACATTTACCTTTCATAAAGAGAGATACTATAGGTAATGATGAACCTATCCAACAATGGATTCAATTCCCTTTATGACATGCATTTGAGCCATGCATTGGGGCAAAGTTTTTTTCACGAAAATGTGAACCCAACTAAGAGCAATGCTGCGTAAATTCTCTTTCCCCAAAGGCTTGTGATCTTCTGGAAATTTCTTAAACATGTATTAAATTGAATGTTATATTCCACATGTGACAGACATTAGACATAGGAAAAAACTGCATAAGAAAACATACCTGAATTATGACAATCCCATGCACGTCTTGAACTATTTTTTCCATATAATACATGCAATGGTATCCACATTCCCAAGTACTACGCTGAATCTTGTGCTAATACAAAGAAGCATACGTTTAGATGGTTACGAACATGAAATTGACACAGGATTTACAACTGTATGAGGTAATACATACATTGATGTTTATCACATTCCATGTATAGTCCGGAGGTTAGGTTTTACTTTGATCTGAATTGACATACAGTTGATATTTTGTTGCATTCCTAGAATTATATGAAAAAAATAATTTTATCAATATATGAATTCGAAAACATATGTATGGATCCTAATAGTTTAATCAGTTGTAATTTTGCAGGAGTTGGCTACGAATGAATCAATTGAAGGAAAGTGTTGTTACGTTTGCCAATTCCCCAATCATCGAGTCGATGCAATATACTTGTTCATGTTTCGGCACAAAGACGATAAAAAATCAATGGCTACTACAATAGTAAACAAGAAAGTGCCTGGTGTGATTATTAATGCATAAGTTTGGGGGGGGGAACGAAGATACGTGAAACTAATAATACCCCAATATCTGTAATCGTGTACATGCGTAGAACTTACTCTCGATTGTACGAAAATACGTTCATCCTTGCTTGTGTGCGGCGCATGGTAGTTGAAACCTCTTTCGCAGTGAATTCAATCATTTGATAGGCATCTTGAGCAAAGGAATTTGAAGAAGCCGGAACAAACTGGACGTGACATCGATCAACCAACCCATCCCATAGGTGTCTATAAAAAATAGAAATGAGCAATAGTTATGCAGCATGTATAATAATGTGAGCATGCATTCTTACGATACCTATAGATCAAGTTTTGATCCATTGATCCACTCCATTTCGTGTGTGTTGTTGAGACTTGTCATGAACGACTTCATTTTATCCATAAAATGGTCGTGGAGATGTTATTGGATCCAAACACAGCCGCACGGAAAGGGATGCGGAAGATTTTGTTAGGTCCAAATACTTGGGTTGCTGAACTTATAAATTCATAGATCTGTTGCACAGCTGCATCGCATTCCTGGTCTTCTGTGACCCCCTACGAGATACATGTTTTTGTAATTCTATTTCACAATATGATACAGTTGACTTTCAAGGAATATAAATTACAACAGTCGATGGGATTTTCAAAGGGTTAAACGATTCCTTACGGAAAGTTGATGGTCATAAACTGCATTGGGAGGAGTTAATTCACCAAAGTCCATCGATGCAATAATATGTTTTGATGCACACGGATGGGTAAATTGTCAGTTAAGTATTAAGAAAAATAGTCGCCATGAGAAATGGAATTGTGAGTGTGTGTGTTTTGGGGGGAATGTATGACCTCCCCTTTCATCGATCGAGTATAGGTTGTGAACTGTTCGTTAGGACTTTCCTCATGACCGGTCACCTCCTGTAGAGAGAGACTGTGTTTATCAGTATTTCCTAATGCCAGTATGGTAATGTGATTATTTGTCTTACCTCTTTTCCTCCTCGAGAGTTTTTGGTGTCAGCCTTGTCTCACCGCTTCCATCTTCAATGACGAGAAACTTGTGAGTCGACAGTTGCTCATTCTCCTAACTAATCATATGAACCATGAATTAAGCTAGTTTCATTTGTGTAAAGAGATCTACGCATCAATATTAAACATAAAATTACCATACCTCATCATCTTGTTGTTGGTTAAAGTCACCTATTAGTTTTCCTGGCCATAGAATCTCATATCCAATGGCCTCAGATATAAAGTTAAATTCTTCATGTTTAATAGGCAAAGGTGCCTTTCGGGATGATCACAGGTCCACAAAGCCTTACTCGCTCCCACCTCATAGGCAAGTATGTTTCCTTATCCTTAGGAAGCAAGATACCAAATGCAGTGGCGTCCATTTGTCCGCTATGGTTCAGGACATATAGGCAGTTTTTTTACCTATCTGGGAAAAAACCAGAGAATTTGAGTAAAATGTGACAAGGAGGAATTGTGGAAAACAGTTATGTACAAAATAAATAAGGAAATGCAATTAGTTTGGGGAAAAAATCCCAAGAAAACAGGTGAGGTCAGTCGTTAGGAAATAAAATAAATGATATTGTATGTGGCAAAACCCCGCTCAATTAGATCCTACTCGAGGATGAAACCCCTATTGCATTTTTTGTGCCTGAGAGAGCAGCTGGGAGTAGCTGTTTTGTTATGTAATTCTTGGATAGTAGAAAATAGAAGTGGCGTTGACCACAGTTGCGCATAGCCGCTCCATTATTTCAGTAGAAACATTAGCAGACTAACGACATAGACATGGCCACAACCAATGGCAACTAAATAAATGCACCCAACTAACCACATCCAAATATGTGCTCATAAGCAACAACGTTGACATTGATTCGGAATCGAAAATGAACGCCATTAGGAAATCAACCAACGACATTGTAAATCAACGTCCATAATCACGTCCCTAGATAAACAACTAATATAGATGCTACCATTTTCAAAATAACCAAATCGACAATGAATAACACACCAACACTGACTGATTTTTTTTACCAAGGGTCAAACCAACGAGTGTGTTTGTGATATATATTTAATCAAACTTTGGAAACATGTTATCACGCTAAATTATTACTATCCCATTGTTCGTAACGTAATAAGTGGCAAGGGTCATTTCATAGAATACTTTGTCATCGTGAAGGTCCTTCTCTTGGTCACTTGATATGGATGACGAAGGAATGAATACCCGGCTGTCTTTATTTGTTGGGTTGGATGATTTAACAAGGAAAATTCGAGCATCCAAGTGTGCGGGAATAGGTTTACCCAATTGTCCTGCTAGCCACTGTGTTTACGCCTCGAAGAAGGCAACTAACCTTTCATTGAGATCGACCACCTTCGTTGACACATGTTTCTCATTTGAAGTTTCTTCAAAAGTTATTGTGTTTGTTCTTCCGCATTGACTAGATGCGTAACGGCTGACATCAATATGCGGGAGGGCATCCTTAATCTTCGTCATTGTAGGGAAACCTCTCCAACGACTCTAATGATTCTTTCTTCCCGTTGCCTGTACGAGGATATCTTATTTTCGTACTATCACTAACGCTCCCTTCTGCTTCTTGTCCAAAAGTTTTTCCTACTTATCAAAACATAATTGAGAGCCATTAGTATGCATTTGATTTGAGAATGTAATTAGATGAACAGTTATGTGTTAAATTTCCATACAATAGTTGGAGCAGCTCTTTTTACGGAATCGTTGGTGTAGGTAGATGTTTTCTTATCCCAATTTTCTACCAGGAACGCCACTAATCGGTCTAGTTTGAAATTCATGCTTTGAACTTCCGCTTCTACTTCTTCAACACGACGACCTTGACTCGTAAGTTCGTCAAATTTATCCTGCCTTTTTCTCTTCTCCAGTTCCAATGCAATTTTGCGATTCCCTCCACTACGTGTATGATGGACATAGTCTTTACTTGCAGCGCTTACCTTTTCCGCATCACTTTTAGCCTGTGTGGTTAATGATTAGTGAAATAAATTTATCGATACCACAAAATAAAATGTAGGATCTTAAATATTCACCTTGAATTCGGGGGTCATTCTATGTTTGACAAATAGCTCCCACTCTTTTTTATCCATCCATCGATACGACGTCCATGGATGGATACCCGGTTTTCCATCGACGATGTACTTTCGAGCCACTTTTGCCTTCCCATTCCTCCACTTTTCACCTGCATAAACTGTCAACTTCTTGCGGAAATCGTTCATTTCATCGAAGTTCATTTTGGTTTGTATATCTCAGCTCATCTACGGGAAGTTAAAATTTTAAAATGTAAATTGTGTTGAACAACAAAAAAATTATGAAAAAAGAATGGAACATACTTGCAAGAATGTCTTCCCAAGCTTCTTTCTTAACGTGTTCTGGGACGGCTTTCCAATTATACCATAACCCGAAGCAGATTCGTCGCCAAAAATAATAGGCACAATATCCGAACCATCGGCTGCGCATAACTAATGGTTTGAAGTCGTTGTCAAAGAATATTTGTAGGGGTTTCTTTTGCTTTGCTAGTTAGACCGACTTACACGTGGTTGTACCTCTACGCTTGCAATACTCCTTGATCTCGAACTTGTCCAAATTCTCCCCTTTGTCCTCGGTTGAATTAAGTTCATGGTCATCCTCCGACTTTTTCGAGATACGTGCATCATCCATGACATCGTTATTGACGTCCTCATTTTCATATTCTTCAATAGGCGGGTAACATTTTTCCACAACTTCATTAGTATGAACTACGTTCTTTAGAACCAATTTTCTTCTTCGCCTTTCCCATTCAATGCAATAAGGCCCTTTCATGATTAAAACAATTAAAGGAATCAAGAATTTCACACAAATGAATTGATGCAAATAACACACTATTTCCCTTCACGACGCAAATGCAACACGTGGGAGCAGATTGTAACAGTTAGGAAAATTTATATGAGTGTTGACATAAAGAGTGACCTATTAAGGCAGTCACATAAGAAGAAATTACTAGTTTCATATGAAACTAGCTGAACTAGGACATATTAAAGTTAGCTCATGTGGCAAAACCTACTGAACCCAAACGAAACCAAAACAAACGAGGAAATGAATTATATTCTCCCTTCAGTAGAATTGGAATGAATCCCATTTTCCTCCAATCAAACCAAATACCATACACATATTCCAACATTGTATTCCAACAAATACAAACACAACAACAATCAAATGCAATTTTCATTAACATGTAGAGTGAAAGATGAACAATAAATTATATTTTGTCAACTATGACAAACACCTCTTCTATATGGCATTCACCTAATAATTATTCAACCAACCTTTTGGTGTGCTTGTTAGAATGGAGAAGGCAAATGGAAGTGAACGGAACTATATGGAATGGGAAGTAGCTTACGAAGGGAGAAACCTTACCCAAGAAATGTAGACCGGGCGTGTATGTGAAGGGGTGGGACAACAACTTGACGCATTAACCATGGGTGGAGCATTAAGAACGTAAAGGAACACAGAATACGTCGCATTTTATATATTTTTTAAAATATAATATTATGGAAAAAATAATATTACAATTTTTCTTTTAAAAATTTTACTAAAAAACATATTCTATTTTTAAAAAATTATTCGATTTTTTTTCAAAACACAAAAGGCATATGTGCACATTTTGTGCGAGTTTTAGCCTTACAATTGAATCTCATGTCAATAACCGATTAAATCTAATTTTAGTAACGAATTAAAATACAGTCCCTTTCTCACATTTCTACGGTTTCTCAAGGATGGGATATGAAGTTAGAAATGGTTGTTTGAAAATTTTCTCAATAATACTAGGTGCAACAATAGAGCATCTTACCTTTAAAGAAGTCAAAACTACTAAATATTGTGAGGAAGGTATGGGTTTTATTATAAAAACAATTGGTATAATTGTTCAATTTTTATTATGATCAACACTTCTTTTCATCACTTGATATTTTAATAATGTTGACGAAATAAACATGGAAATGGTGACTGAATGGACATCATTCTATTCTATGAATTTTGGTGAAAACAAGGTAATCGATTGTATTAATGATGATAATGTGATTGGGAGTGGTTCTCTACATGTAAAGTTTAGCAACAGAGTGATACGTTGATCAAATTCCCAAAGAATACAACTTGTTATTTTTCTACAACATGCTTCATGATCAATCGCACGCAGGCAGGCAGGAGTTCACAAGAATCTCACATAATTCCATTTCGATTTTCTCTCGCATACCTTCAGCACATGGCCGAAACTCAGCAACATTTCCGACTAGTGCTGTACAAACACAAACAACTCTAAATATTTAATATTTCTGACAAAAATTAGAATACTGTGAGTTTACTCAAATAGCTTATTACTCGAATTTGACCTGATTTTTAATTATTTTAACCTGCGATTCATCTTTTTGAGGTAAAATTGCACTTTAATTTTTTGTATTTCCATAACTTATGAAAATACCGTACAAGAGACGGACTCATTATTATATGTGTTTTCCGCATATAATAATTAAAACAACTACTTAGTTGCATTTGATTAAACAACTACGAAAAACAAAGGAAAAACAAACGAAAAGAAAAGAGAAAGATATACTTTTTGAAAGAATCACACTGCAACAACTCCCCATACTAGTTAGTAGTAGTTCAATTTCCTGTTTATTTTCAGAAATCCATTTTTCAACAACCTGCTTTTGCTGCACCATTTCAACAACCTGTCTTTAACTAAATAGTTTTTGATATATCATTAACAGATATTTCATATTCTTATCACTATATTTTTTATAACGTAAGATATCTATATACATAAGTTAATTTTTTTTCTATATAAAATACACATGTATAGTATTATTTTTGTTTAAATATAAAATAATTAATTATACATCAACAAAGATCGATTCAATTTTTCTAATTAAATATATTACAAGATTAATAAATTGATTATTTATTTTAAATAAATCTCATATGGATATATTTTTTTATTACTTACCAAAATTATAAATTATGCTTTTTTCCGTTCATAAATTCATGGTATTATCTAGTAGAAGGAGTAACCAAAAATCTTATATGTGACGAATCTAACTTATTTTCTTTCGAAATCCGTCTGCGCCATTTTATTTGAGCTTCTTAAGGTACCTTCTTTTCATCGTTTTTTCACCAATCCCCATTTTGTTGTCCAATCAATAACCTTGTACAACTGCACTAGTGAGTGCAACTTCGACTTGTGCAATCGGCGTGCGGATGCCAAGTGTGAAAATGGAGGTCTTGGAGTGCAATAGTAACTGGGTTTATGTACAAAAATTTTAACCCATCAACTCCAAAATCCAAACTCGAAAACCTACCAATTTGACTCGATTACCATATCAATTTGGATTGCCAGTTTTCTTTAATTGAAACATAGGCTACATTATTTTTCATCATGATCCAGTTGTGCAATTAGTCAATCGATCATTCATTTTATGAGTTTTAAATTTAATGACAAGGTTTTATATACAGATGTGAAAGAGCTTATAAACACACATATAAAAAAGAGACGTAGGTCATGGACTAAGATGAACTTTATATATTAGAATGGGAAAAAAGAAGAGGTCGAGTGCTTCACTTCAAAGGCTTTCTTTCTCATGAATAGCTCAAAATATTCCATCCAATTCAGATGCAAACTCTCTCAAATTTTGGAGTTGATGGGTTAAAATCATTGCCACTTTGTTCTATTAGAGAGTGTTGGTCTAATCACTCGAATAATACACTTGTAGAGTGCTAGTGAGATCTTACAATATTTATTGTAATGCATATTTAATAAAAATTTATTTTATATATACTTTGAAATATTGATAATTATTTTTTAATAGTTCTAAAAAATGTAAGATATAGTCAAAAGGGGGAAGGTCCGGGAAATATTTAATCCTAAACCAGACTTAAAACTCGAAACCCCGCACATGAGCGAGCACTTTTCATGCGAGTTTGACAATTTAAAGAACGAAACGCGCACGGGGGCAATTGAAAATTTTACAACTCCACAATACACGTGAATTTATTTTATAAGAAACATGTACTCCCTCTGTTCCAGCCATATTTGCACACTTTCCTTTTAAGCCTGTTCCAACCAAATCTGCACACTTTGAAAACTTTCCTCATTTGGCAAAATTTTACACCCGAATTTCCGTGTTTGCCCTTATTGAAATAAGCAATTTACATACATTACCAACAATTGCAACAATTTAATTCCACACCTAACCATTAACGAATTGATTAACTTTTCCTCCATACTTTAAAATCAGAATTCAAAATCTCCCAACCGTTTCACTCTCCCAAACACTTTTCTCATTTACTCCACCGCCCTCTTGAGCCAATAAAAAATTCATTGGATAGAGGAAAATCATGTGAACCAGCCTTTATTGTCTTGAACGCACCATTCATACTCATCCTCGTCTTAATTCACAAATCTCTATCTCGAATCTTCTCTCTCTGTCTTCTTTCCTATCAAACCCTAGATCTGATCAATGTCTCGTGTCTCTGCCGCTCACGTCATCTATTTTCCTCATTCTCACCTCATCTCTATCGCCTCTTCTTGCATCTTCCTGATATGTCCATTTGATACGGTTATTTTGGGGACATTTTGTACTCATTTTGGTAGACTTTTATGCTTTGAAGGCTCTACTTTACCTTGAATTCCTA
>JAULKK010275878.1:0-14967 GCA_032355705.1 Rubia peregrina
CAAATGCTGATGTGGAAGAGAGAGAATGATTATTTAATGAATTGAGTCGGATCAATTCGGGCTCACCACTGCACATGGCCTGAGAGGCGGGCTCAATGAATGCAGTTCTCTCCTCATAGAATGTAAAACTCACACATAATTATGTTTGTGTGTATTTATATGTATAGTGAGTACAAAGGTATACAAGGCAGAATCAAATATGGAAAATGATAAATACAAAACCAATCAAAGGGGTATTCCTTGCTTAACATGATTCTAATTGATTTAATATTCTATTAACCCCCCTCAAGCGAAGCGTGGGACTTGTCGTAACGCAAATCTTGGACCGTAAGAGGTCAAACTGAGCATGAGGTAAACCCTTTGTAAAGATGTCAGCAAGTTGTTGATCAGTAGGAACATAAGCAACCTTGAACTTGCTAGAAGACACCATCTCACGCACGAAATGATAACCAATATCAATGTGTTTGGCTCTCTTCTACGAAACCAGATTCTGAGCAAGAAAGAGAGAAATATTATTATCACACAGCAAAACAGGTGGGGCACGTGCAGTGATGCACAAATCCCGAAGTAAAATCATCAACCAAGCTAGTTTCGCAGCAGTATTGGTCATAACCCGGTTATCCTGATTCTGAACTAGAGTGTGAGCCCGTAGGTTGCTTCTTAGCACTCCATGAAACCAAGTTGCTACCAAGAAAATGGCATAACCATAATTAGACCTACGTGTCTCAATACAACGAGTCCAATCAGAATCAGAATAACTCAAAACTGGCAAAGCGGAAGAATTCTTGCGAAACTGAAGTCCATAGTGCATTGTACCACGGACATAACGCAGAATCCGAGTAACATCTTGGTAATGGTCACCGGTAGGAGACTTTACACACTAACTAATCGTGTTCACAATATAAGAAATGTTGGGATGCGTAATGAACATATATTGTAGTGCACCAACCAAAAACTGATAAAGAGTGGGATTTTCAAATGGCTTACCGGAAGAACTGGAAAGCTGCAAAAAATCTACAAATGGGATAGCCACCGACACCTAGACTTGCATTCCAGCGAGGAATAAAATGTTCTTGGCATATCTGGCTTGGCCAAGGAATAAGCCATCGAAATTGCAAACAACCTCCAATTCCAAGAAATACTGTAGAGTGTCAAGATCGGTGATCTTAAACTCTTGATGAACACGATCAATAAACTTCTTGATGAGATGACCATCATTCCCAGTGATAATATTGTCATCAACATAAACCAACAAATAAAGTAGAGAGACACCTTGGGAAAATACAAATAAGAAGGTATCTGCAGAACTGCATACAAAACCCAGGCCCACCAAAAATTAACTAAAACATTGAAACCAAGTACGGGGAACATGTTTCAAACCATAAATGACCTTGTTCAAACAACAAACATAATCATGATGCATATGATCTTTGTAACCAACATGATGCTCCATATAAATCGTGGAATCAAGAACACCATCTAAAAAATCATTTTTGACATCAAGTTGTCGTAAAGGACAGTTGCGAGTGACAACAAGAGATAAAACAGTACGAACAGTAGAAGTTTTCACCACCAGACTAAATGTATGATCATAATCAAAACCAGGCAATTGAGAAAACCTTGAGCAACTAACATGGCCTTGTGTCGATCAATGAAGCCATCAGATTTGTATTTTAATCTATAGACCCATTTAGAGCCAACAACATTGACATGAGAAGGTCGGGGAACCAGCTTCTATGTCTGTTGAGCACGCAAAACAACCATCTCTAAATCCAAAGCAGCAACCCAGTCTGGATCCTTGACCACAGAACGATGACTATGAGGCCCGGACTTTACAAATAAAACACTCAATAAACCAGAAATATCATAATTAGAAAAATCTGTGAACCGTAAAGAACTAGTGCGGAAGCACGTAGCCATCTGGTGCCGTGAAGAATGCACAAAAACTGAGGATGACTAGGAGCCCGAGGCCACTAACGCAGAGTCCAAGATCACCGATGAGGAGCCTGAGGCGTGGTCGGTGGCTGGAACTTGAAAAGATGACAACTGGGCAGAGGCGACGGGGCTGGCAAGAGCTACTGGCTGGTGTGTCGCCTGAAGGGTCATCGGCGCATGAGGCTGACGCGCGGCCGTAGATGATGGCGTTTGAAGCTCACACGCGGGCTGAGGGTCCAGCACTGGAGTCTGCAGTGCCTGCGGCGGTGTATGTGGCTGCTGTGGCTGTTGCGGTTGTTGTCGATCGAGCTACCGATCACCATGTAGCAAACATACACAGTTTTCTGAAGAACCCTGAGCTCCCAGTGAAATCTGAAAATATAAATCCTCCAAAATAATGGGTGAATCAGATAGCCCAAACACCTCTGATGGAACCGATGAAGACTCTAAAAAATCTGACACATCCAGTGATGAAGAATCTGTAACAGTACCAGTACGTAAAGTTGGAAAAATGACTCATCAAAATAAGAATTCCGAGTGATGTACTCTTTCTTGGTAATAGGATCAAGACATCGATAGCCCTTGTACTGGGAACTATACCCCAAAAATATACAAGACATACTCTGAAGGACCAACTTATGTGCAACATAGGGCCTCAAATAGGAGGAAATGCAACAGCCAAAGGGATGAAAATTGGAGTAGTCTGGCGTAGTACCAAAAATAATGGAGAGATGAGACTGAACATATAAAATCGGTGTGGGTAGTTTGTTGATAATGTAGACTGTTGTAGAAAAGACATCATACCAGAAATAATGATGAAGACCAGAATGATAAAGCATCGATACACCATACTTTGTAATGTGACGATGCTTCCTCTCTGCACGACCATTTTGCTTTGGAGCGTAAGGGTAAGAAAAATGATGATGAATGCTCTTAGATGTAAAATGAGTCCGCATGAGATGATTAACAAACTCAGTTCCACCATCACTCTGAAAAACTTTAATGGTGGTAGAGAACTGGTTCTCAACAAAAGCCTCAAATTGCATATAAGCCTCTATAAAATCATACTTATGTCGCAGAGGATATAACCAAGTAAATTGAGAGTGATCATCAATAAAAATAACATAATAAAGGTACCTGACACGAGAGACAAGGGGTGAAGGTCCCCAAAGGTCACAATGAACTAAATCAAGTACGAGTGGTGCACGTTTTAAATTATCAATAAAAGAAATACGCTTGCATTTAGCCATCTCACAAGAAGTACATAAATGAGGCTTAGGTAGCAAACTAGAGACTGATAAACAACCATTTTTATTTAAATATGAAATAACAGAAAAAGGAACACGTCTTAACTGACTATGCCATAGCTCAAATAAGGCTTTGGATTTATTCGATTTAACAAATGAAATTAAAGCAGCACCACCATAATCTAAAACGTAGAGACCTCCCTCACTGTGTCCTCGCCCCACGAGCTCCTTGGTAACCTTGTTCTGAATAGTGAAATAAGTGTCATCAAAATAAAGAACAACATTAAGATCCCTTGTTAACTTGGCAATAGACAATAAATTCTAAGTGATATTCGGAACAACCAAGAAATCAGATAAAGTGAGGGTATCAGAAATCCGAGAATTGCCAACATGAGAAATATGCAAATAAGAACCATTACCAAAATAAATACGACGATTACTGTTATAAGGATCTACGCTATCCAAGTTGGAAGCAGAAGCAGTCATGTGATTTGTAGCACCAGAGTCCATGTACCAATCAGGAGTGGTATTCAGTTGTTGATAATGTGGTTGAGCTGTGTCCGCAGAATTGGCAACATCATCGCGAGCAACATGTGATAATTTGTATTAAAATTCAGCAAAATGATCGGGGCGATGACACCACTGACAGACATAAGTGGGCTACCCACCCAGAGGATGTGCGCCACTGTCGTCCGGCCGCCATCTCGTTCGCGGCCACAGCCTCAGCCACCCTTTCCTCGCCCAAAACTGCAGCCTCCCCTGCCGCGCTTAGCCTATCCGGATCCCTGTTGAGAAGCAGTAAAAACACAGGGTACCGGTCCATAGGTAGACGGGCGAGCTTTGAGTGAAAACTCTAAAGCCTCAGTATCAGCAACAATGGTATATAAAAGAGGTAAATTATCTTTTACCATTTGAGCAGAAGAAAATTGGGAAATTTTATCATTCAAGCCACGAAACGAAAAAACACAATAGTAATATCCTCATCATTAAGAGGATGACCAAGAACAAGTAATTCATCAATAATATCTTTAAAACGAGCATAATATTCTTGAGCAGACTGATCTTCTTGACGAACTCCATATAAACGATCACAGAGATAGAGACGACAAACACGAGAATTATTCTGATATTTAGTGGCTAAAACATCTCATACCTGAGCGGCAGTGACCATACTGTCAATTGCCGACATTACAGAAGGGTTGGGGGATGAAAAAAGAGCATATTGGACAAGCTGACCTGTCTGAATCCAAATGGGAGTCATCGATGTATCTCTCAAAGTTACTATTTTCAAGCCCTAAAGTGCTCTTAACTACAATTAAGTAGATAATGGCACGTCGGGATCTTCCACATAGACAAGAGATTTTCCTAAGCGTTTGCTCATATAATAGTAAATACTACACTAGATATAAAGATATACATACATATAAAAGCTTGTAAAAATGGGGGGTTGGTTGGGTATTTCTAAGCTATCAATTTAAAGACAAGTTAAACTAGACAACCATGCAAATTTACTAATTAAGCAACAATTACTAAGATGAGGTTAAACACGAATTACGGGATCTTGGGTGCAATTGACTTCTACTTTCAAGCCTCTTATCTATCATTGAACACATAATCTATTCAACACTTTTACTACTTGTTGTGATAAATATTCTACCCTTCTTTGATAGTAGTTTACAAGAGTGAATTCGACATCTCTTTCTAAACCTCACTAATGACCCTTTTAGTCGTTCAACGCCTAAAGGTATCCTATTAATAGCATTAAGTACAAGGAATTAACAAACTTGGTAACACTTATAAACACTACACCGTGTCTAAGAATTGAACCAATTCATGTATTTATACAAGATTAGTCAAGAACGTTCAACGTTCATAAACATCTCTCATTTGCTACACAAAACAAACATGACAACGAATTCGACATTATCACATTTATCTAGCATTCATCAAATCATCAACCGTATTAGAAGCTCTAATTCATACCTTTGAATTTCATATCAAAAGAAATGAGAATAAACTATTTTCTCCAAACTCTAACACATAATCATACAAGCAATTCATATACTCAAACTTCCAATACCATTGATGGGTTCAACAACCAAATTCAAGCACAATAAATACACAATAGCAAAGCATTAAATAGCTTACATATAGATATCAAGACATGGCTTGGAAGCCTTAATAAATTGCTCCCAAGGTTAAGTTTAGCTAACACAAATCATACTAACATTCATGGAAAAATTCATACATAAATAAAGAGAGAAAATAAGAAGAGAAATGAAGAACTAGGGTTTTTGGAAGAGGATTTTCGGCCAAGAGAAAGGTTTAAATGAAGATAAGATAAAGGGTATTTATAGTACAAGAGTTGGTGAGAAGACTAGTCAAAAAGAAAGTCGGCCGCGTGGGGAGCGCGCCGGATGCAGCGCGGGGGGGTGGAAGGTGTGCGGGCGGGAACGTCGTGGGCTGCAGTGAGCCCCGTGCGGGTGCACGGGATCAGGCGTCGGGCACGTAGTTTTTGTTCAGGGACTTGATTTTTCTCACCATTTGGGGAGCACGGTTGAGCGCCTTGGCCGCGCGCCCGTTCTTCTTCTCCCGGCCGACCGGCCATTTTTCTTCAAATCAATACTTTTCTTTTACCAAATTGTATTAGCCTTTACTTCTAAAACCTTATTTCCTTTTGAATATTCATTCTTGAATCTTTCATCACAAACATGATCATAAAAGACCTTCCGTAAACACCTTAAACTAGAGACTTAGGATATAACTCCTAAATCTTAGGATATAACTCCTAAATCATCATCCTAACTTTCTTACCAACAAAGCATTAATGATTCTTACACAAAATCTTAGTCTATTACAAATATGAGTTTCAAATGTGCTAAAAAGAGATGAGAACATCACTCGTAAGGATACAAAAATCCATTTAACTCAAACTAGGTTACAAAATGAAGGATTTAGATACGAAAACCAAAAATGTATATCTAAACCCCTTATGATGTAAATGTACCTAAATATAGAAATCTTCCAACAAAAAGATAACAAAAGAGATGATAAATACTTCAAAAAATACATGCATTTGATGTCTCATTATGGAACAACAATTAAGGGCCAAACCCCAGTTGATTTATAGTAGAAACCACAGAGGATATCCTGGAACAACTATTCACTGAAGATAATTGTAAGGGGAATCTATACGTAAATTATTCATCCCACATCGAAGAAAGTGAAGCGGGAGTCTTCTTAACTAGCCTATATGATAAATATTTTTCATGTGTCTTACATTTTGACTTTTGAACCACTAATACCGAAGCGAATATGAAGCTTTGATTACAGGTATGATATTGGCCAAAGATCTAGAAGTACAACACTTGGAGATTTTTACTCACTCGCAAATAGTAGTTCAGCAAGTCAAGAGAGGAGTACGAGGATAGGAAAGGTATCTTAATAAATATTTGGAACTGGTACAACCGATGCTGAGAAATTTTAAAAGATACAACTTAACTTAGGTGCCTAGAGAGCACAACCAAAAGACCGATGCTCTAATAAAGTTAGCATCAGTCGATCTGAGCCTAAGATTTCCTAAATAGTTGTTGATTGAAACATTGAAGTTTCGCAGCTACGAGGAACAATTTTTAATAGCCATGGATGAAGCAGAGAACATGATGACGTCAATTATAAGGTATCTAAAAGATGTCACATTACCCGAAGATAAGGCGGGAGCTAGAAAGGTCAAAGTTAACGCATACATAATCACACTTTATAAAAGAAAGGATATATGATGCCCCTCTTGCGATGTGTGAAACCGAAGGAAGCAAACTACATCATCCAAGAAGTACACTAAGGGTTTTTCAAAGCTTACCAAATAAAGCTATTACAAAGTCAATACTACCTGCCACTAATGTTTAAAGACTATTTTGAGTTAATCTGAACCTGGGTTCCATGTCAAAAGCATACCCTGGTTATACACGTCCCCAAGGAATAGATGGAGACAATTTATAGATCTTGTTCGTTTGAGAAATGGGAAATTGAACCGGTAGGGCTATTCCTGGATACAGTTGGAGGAGTATAAGTATGTGATTATAGCCATTGACTACTTCACCAAATAGATAGAGGTAGATTGATGACAAACTTGAACGATACGAGTTGCATTGACTTTTAAAAAAATGTGCAAGTGTGCAATACCTAGAATCTTAATCAAAGAAAATGAGAGTCAATTCACCCACAACTCATCTAAGAAGTGGTGTGAAGACTTCAACATCTAGTAGAAACTCACTTGCTTCACCACCTCCAAGCTAATAGTCAAGTCAAAGTTACCCACTGAGTAATCGTCAACAATATAAAGGCTCAATTGGTGGGAGTTGAAATAAATTAGGTGTAAGAGCTATCCAATGTACTTTGGTCATGTCGAACAACTATGAGAGCGACCATGAAAGAAACATCACGAAGCCTGATATACCGAATTCAAGTGGTAATACCTGCAAAAGTTATCTTGCTAAGTTCTCGGACAACTAGACCGTAGGAGAAAAAGAATGATGAAGAAGTCCGCACTGACCTATATTTGCTGCATGAGAAAAATCTAAACTTTATCAAGCTAAGGTGAAAGACAACATAAATAATTATAATGATTGTAGGGTATGGAATACCCAATTTTTCCTTGGGGAACTAGTCATGAGAAGAAACAAAAAGAGCCTACTGGTGAAATAAAGGAAGTTGACAGTCAACTAGGAAGGCCTATACAAAGTCGTCGAAACACACGCTCAAGGAAGCTATATGCTGGAAAACAAGATGGGAAACCGAGTATCTGTAAGATGGATCATTTTCGATCTTTGAAGATACTGCCATTGAGTAACTCGACAACAAATTCTCCATTAACGATATCTCTGTGTTCCATCCAGGGTTTAGTTTCTAAAAACAAAAGGTAATAGGTTGGGAACACTTTTTTAAAAATTTGATGCCCTAGGAGTTATTCAACCCAAGAGGAACAATAGGACACACACACACACACACACACACACATATATATATATATATATACTAAAATAAAATTATGATCACATTCAAAATACATGGCATTGCCACCATACAATGAAGAGACGTCTCACCAAAAGAGATCTCCCAAAACAAACTGAAATCCCATCAAAGGATAGTAACTCTCCATCAACAAGATATCTCATCAAAAGATAATCTCCTTGCGACGAAAGAACCATACGAGTGCCTCATCAGAAGATGCCCCAAAAAAGGGACAAGGCAAAAGCCTAAGTAGTGACGACCACCGAGTTGAACCAAAGCTTGAATATGAAAACATATCTAAGGCCAAAACGGTGATGATTGGCTCTCACTCTAAAAAAATCTTAAGGCCAAAATATTAAGGTTCTCACTCCAAAAAACCTCAAGGCAAAAATTGTGAGGATTGGCTTTCACTTTGGAAATCCTTAAAGCCAAAATGCTGAAGATCGGCTCTCGTGTTCTAATGCCATAAAGATTGGCACTTACTCGAAAAACTTAAAAACCAAAATGATGAGAATTAGCTCTCACGCTATAAAATCTTAAGGATCGGTTCTCACTTCGTAAAATTCTAAGGATGGGTACCTAATCAATGTAGCTCCAAGGATAAAATCTTGCCTTATGAGATTCCAAATTAAGGAAAAATACTTTTATTTCACAGTATCACGAATGGTCAGTTCATGGCCATACAGAGATTATTTTCTCTAAAAGAAAGGAGAAATAAACAACAAAAGAGGATAAATAAAGGAGGATTTATTCCTTAATTAGAATTCCCGAGTTTAGAGTTTCTAAGGATTAAAGTTGAAGCTATATCATTACAATTCATTACCTAGCTCTCTAAAACTACTTCAAAAAAAGGACAATACTTCGAAACTTGGGTATCCTCTTCATATGTACGAGTCAATTGTGATCCCACTGGAGGAGGAAAGTTCTTGGGTTCCAAACTACTTAGCTGAGAAAGGTGAGTGCCGAAGATCTAGTGGATGAGGAAATCGAGATGGAGTTGGATCCACTCTTCTACTGGCACCACCTTGGCAGAGCTGCCCCATCTAATTGAAGATAAGATCTTCCGTGACATTGGCAGAAATCCTGGAAGGATTTCATACAAGGATCTTCTAACACTTATTTTCTCCCTACTAGTGACTGGCAGCAAAATCACGGGCAAGGTATGGAAATTTCCAAGAAGAGTTGGTGGGAATAGTCTGCCCACTTTATCGCATTTGGTAAAGAAACTTGAAGATAACCCTTAAGGTTTCATGCCTATATTTAGCCCTCAGACTGGTTAAATTCACAAATAAGAAAAAATGCCAAGAAACGTCAGTAGAAGAAAAAAAAGGCAAGTTGTGCAGGAAATTAAACGTAATTATACATGAACGGAGGACGACAAGCTTAGCATTAAAAAATGAGTTTCCGAAGAGAATGCCAAGGATTTAAGGGAATAAAATCCTACAAACCCAGTAGCAAGCCCACTCTCAGCTCGGTAAGTGTAGATGCCAAATCTTGTAATATGTTTAGCGATAATCCACGCCAGTCCAATATACACCTGAACCCACAAGACAGGAAGGCTGAAGTCAGGCAGGCAGGCACAGGGTCGTGCCTACTCTGACGTTTTGGTTAGCCATTGTTGCCATGAAGAAACGTATCTTAGTTAATAGTGAACTGGTAGAAAAATCTTGCCTTGTATCACACCCTTCTCCTTGTTATATGTGGTTTGGTGGCTGATGGGACTGGAGTTGTCCCATCAGTCTCCGTCAAACTCCCTCATATCCGCCCTTATGTGCCTGGGTTAAAAGGCATATCTTATTTCCTTCCTATAATTGGGCCGTCAGGCCCATACATTATCAAGTCCCCCAGCCGATAGCCCGACTGGCTGAGTCAGCCAGAGGCCATTGGCTGAGCATGAGCCTAAATCTTTCTGGTCCTTCATGCTTAAGTTTTCTAGGGAGCAGGTAGCGTCCCCAGGACCTGCTTCCTATTTTCCTTGGGGAATTTGGCAGTCATTTTTGGTTTTCAAAACCGCCCACTAATACACAATACCTTTTTCATTAATTCATTATTCAATGGTTACGCTACCTGTCTGGATGGCTGCCATATGTCCCCTTCTGACAGTTTTTAGCATGCTGGTTGCATAAATTTTTCCCTCTCCCTAGACGGTTATCATTAATCTTTTGTCATTATGTCCCGCGAGAAATTAATTGTTCCCAGATGCTTTATCTTTCCTTTTTTCTTCTGCCTATTCTTTTCCTTCACCATTTTCTTTTTCTAGCCTTTCCTTGTGCTTCCGTTTGTCTTCCCAAACAGTCTCGTCCAGACTTCGGTTTCCCGGTGGCCGTCTTCCTCCTGGTACCCTTTCTACTTTCCCTATCTTTCTTACTTCTCTCTCTCTCTTTATTTTTCTACCATAGTTTCTACTGTTGGTCCCCTTAAAGCATACTCGTACTATGACACCACCCATCCTCAATTCCGAGCGGTTCTCAATATTATTGAGGCCACTTTTAAAAGCCAAGAGGTCATTTTTCATGACATCTGGGACCTCATTTTTACGCGGTGTCAGGCATACAATATTAGACGTGCATGCGCGAATGGTCGCCATCTATCTCTAGACTTTCGAGCACTGCTGCCTCCAATTCCCCATTTTTTTGTTTCTTTCAGGCCGTTCAGGCCTTCTATGAGCTAGGGTTGACTGACCTTCCTCCTAATTCCATTTGCGTCATTATGGGCTTTGAGGTTTTATGTCGCCTCCTCCGTATCGAACCTTCTGTTACTCTGTTTTGAGTTATTTGCCACTCAGCCAGGATGCCTCCTGACTGGACTTTTTTGAAGTTCCAGCAAGATGGGGTCAAACTGCTAACCGACTTCCAACTCGTATTGAGTGGAAATGGAAATTCATCTTCTTGGATGAGGACCTTGTCCTGGGCCTGTACGGGGTCTAGAAGGTTGTTTATCCCTCTGGTCCAAAAAAAAGGGTGGGGGTCTCACCCTAGTGCCATTGAGACGGCAGCCCTGCAGCCCTTCATCTCTCATCTTGAAGAAGTGAGTGTTAGATAGGAATACGTCCTGCAAGACTCTATCCTTCGTGTCGTCGACCTACCGTATTTTCCTGGCTACATTTCTCTCGGCAAGGGTCTTGCCGATCTGAGTGGTATAGATTTATTGTGTCCTGTTTGTCATTTAGCTGGGACGTTGATTCTCTTTGTCTTTACATATTTCTAACATGTTTGCATTCTTTCTTTTACAGAGATGTCTGTGGCTGATTTTCTTGACGACTTGTCCAGGCTTCCTCGTCGGGTTGGGAGCAACCGTCCAACCTTCGAAACTAATGACACAACTGGGGTTATAGACCAAAAGGTTGAGGAAATTGGCATCTCGAACACCGAGGTGAATGAGGATGAGATTACCCTGAAAAAGGCTCGTTGCCAGTTAAGGAGAATGACTGAAGAGAGCGGAACGGGTCCTAGTATGCCTTCTTGTGGCATGATCTCTGAAGAGGTTCCTGAGACACCAGCCTTTGGTCACTTCAACACCTGGTTGTGCGAATGCTCTCTGAACGTTGCTGGCACCAACTCTTTTGCTGACCGGTCAGCCACAACCATCCTTGAGGTGTGTTTTCTTTTTATTCACTTTTCTTTTTCTTTACTTATATTCTTTTCTTACTTCCTTCCTTTTATTTTTCCAGTATCTCTATTCTATCCAGGCTGTGCAGGAGAAGATCAACAACTTGCGGGCGGAGGTGGTTGAGCTGAAGCGTGGCTTGGCCTCCCTGCAGGCTTAAGCCTATCATGCCTCGGAGTTGGAGTTGGACCTGGAGATAGAGAAGGGGTTACCGTCTCTCTGCAAACCTCGCTGACCCGTTCTGAAGCTGGGGTTGCTGAGCTACGAGCTTTCTAGGACTGGGCTTTCACTCGCGGCTTCCTAAGCCTATACTCCCGTGTGGTGCGGAGTAATAAGGCATATGAGGTTCTGAGCGGCGCTGATGGGGGTCATTGACCTCTACTTCCGTACAGAAGATGAGAATCAGCTGCAGGTTGGCCTCAGTTATGCTTTTATTCCTTTTGGGAACACAGCTTCACTAAGTACTTCTCTCAGTTGCACCCGAGAATGTCATTGGCCGAGCTTAACAGCTGGGCTCCCGACGGTGTCTCTCCTGAAGCCGATGCACACTCTTCCAGTGGGACTCATCAACATTTTGACAATGCAGGAGTGCCTGTCGGGGAGGTAGCTCAAGCTCCTCAAGCTACTAGTAGCGCCGAGAGGTTTGACGAAGTCGAGGGGGTTAGTGTTGTTGCTATGGAGGGGACTGAGAACGAAAATGTCGTGAAGAATTTTTTTCTTGTATTTTTCTGTTCTTCTACTGAGGGATGAAACAATATAACTTCTTTCTATTTGTTTGTTTTTCTTTGCAACCATTATAACTTCGTTTGCTATTTTTATCTTTAATTTGTTTCTACCTTTTAAAGATCCGGCCTGCATTTGCACTGGTTGTTGGAGCCAGAGCTGCTTATTTAGCCTAGATCAAGCTCTTTTACCTTCGGAACCTGTCACGACCGAAGGTTTATCCCTTACCTTATTTGAGATCCGGTCTACAACTGCGCTGGCTATTGAGGCCAGCGCTACAACTTTAGCCTGGATCAAGCTCATATTTCTCTAGCACTGGTTATGGTCGAGGTTCATTTCCCTTGCCCTTTTGAGATCCGACCTACAATTGCGCTAGCTGTTAGGGCTAGTGCTGCAACTTTTGCCTGGATTAGGCTCATTTTTCTCCGGCACTGGTTGTGTCCGGAGGTTCATTTTCTTTGCCTTTTCGAGATTCGGCCTGCAATTGCGCTGGTTGTTTGGGGTCAGCGCTGCAACTTTAGCTTAGATCAGACTCATATTCCTCCAGCACTGGTTATGGCAGGAGGTTCATTTCCTTTTCCTTTTCGAGATCCAGCCTGCAATTGCACTGGCTGTTGGACCAGCGCTGCAACTTTAGCCTGTATCAGGCTCATTTATTTTAAGCACTGGTTATGGCCAGAGGTTCATTTCCTTTACCTTTTCAAAATCCGGATTGCATTTGCACTGGATGTTCGCGGTATCGCTGTAACTCTAGCCTGGATTAGGCTCATTTTTCTCCAGCGCTAGTTGTGGCCGGAAGTTCATTTCCTTTGCCTTTTCGAGATCCGGCCTGCAATTGAACTGGATGTTGGGCCAACGTTGCAACTTTAGCCTGGATCAGGCTCATTTTTCTCCGGCACTGATTTTGGTCGTAGGTTCATTTTCTTTGCCTTTTCGATTTAGGGCAAGTGCTGCAACTTTAGCCTGGATCAGGCTCATTTTTTTCTGGCACTGGTTGTGGCTGGAGGTTCATTTCTTTCCCTGGACTTGTCATTTATAAATAAATAGGTGATATACAAAAGAGGAATAGGGGTGCAGGCCGGGATTTCCTCAGGATCATACCCTTTTATAGGCTTTCAAAGGGTTTGATCCTTTCTGGAACCCCGTCTCGCCTGTTTGACCTGTAAAACTGTCTAACAGAAGGTATTATGCATACATAAATCTACGATCACTTAATCATAGTACCTTCTCAGGTTGGCTATATTCCAGGTCCGGGGATTGGCCTTCCGTCCATCGTCTCCATTTTGTATGCTCATTTCCCCAGCACCCCAGTCACCTTGTATGGGCCCCCTATTCCACGTTCAGCTTCTTCTGACCCTAGGCTCAGCTTGCTTCATTCTTTCTCACGCTAAGTTCCCCACTTTCAAGGATCTTACTTGCACCTTGTTATTGTAATGTTGTTCCATCCAAGACTTGTACTCTGCTTCTTTCAGTGCCACTCTCTCCCTGAGCTCATCCAGCTCATCCAAGTTTTCCTTGACAGCTTCTTCATTCTCTTCCTAACTCATTGGTTCATCTACTCTCCTACTGGGAACTGTTATTTCTGGAGGAATGATCGCCTCAGTCCCGAAACATAGCCTGTACGGCAATTCCCCTATGGCAGCCCTTAGTGTAGTCATGTATGCCCACAAAACACTAACTAATTCTTCCTCCCATTCTCCTTTGGATCGTATTAGCATCATTTTCAGTCCATGAATTATTGTCTTGTTTATCACCTCCATTTGCCCATTTTTCTGCGGGTGAGCCATGAAGGTGAACTACTACGGCCTTATGTTCAGACCCGTACACCATGACCCGAAAGGTTCATTGGCGAATTACTTTCCATTGTCGCTCATTATCACTTGTGGGATACCGAATATGCATACTATGCTCTTCCAAGCAAAGGTTGTGACTCTTTTACTTGTTATGCTTGCTACTGCCTCTGCTTCCACCCATTTTGTGAAGTAGTCAATCGCTACCAACAAAAATCTCTTTCTTCCCACTGTCTCCGGGAATGGCCTGCAATGTCATCCCCTATTTTACGAAAGGCCAGGGTGATCTTATCTTGGCCATTCGCTCTGTTGGAAGCCTCTGCACCTTCGATTGCTCTTGACACCTACGACATTCTTTGGCCATTTTTTTGAATCTGCTCTCATAGTTGGCTAGTAGTACCCTGCCCTTACTGCTCATAACACCATCATCCTTTCTCATTGATGAATGCCGCAGCTTCCCTTATGAATCTCCCTAAGAATTATTTCTACCAGCTTGGATCCAGTGCATTTGAGCCATGGTTCAGTGTAACCTCTCTTGTACAATAGCCCGCTGGGAGGTCGTCACCGTACCTCTCAGAGATGTAATTTTTAAGCCCTTTTGCTTACTAAATACAACTAAGTAGATAGTATGGCAAGTCGGGGTCGTCCACAGAGAA
>JAULKK010275890.1:0-14964 GCA_032355705.1 Rubia peregrina
ATGACCGTTTTCACAGAATTCGGGAATGACCAAAAATAAAAAGGTCATTTCTATTAAAATCCGGGGATGACCGAAATTGAACAATTTTTCAGACCACGACAGGGGTATGAATGCACTTTAAAAAAATTCAAAATATATCTGCACAAACGCAAGAACATGGGGCATAAATGCACTTTTTCCAAAAAAAAAAGAAAGTCTTCCTTAGTACAGTTGCCTTTTTTTTTTTGGTGTCATTCAACATCATTTCATATTATCCATGCAATTCTTATTATACCGTAATCTCGAAATGTTATAAATGTGTAGCGTATATATGTGAATGTATATTTCAAAATTATTATGAATGCATTATATATAGTAATAATTACAATTAAAGTTCAGTCACCCACATTTTCATAAAAGAAAGTGGATAAACTTACACTTTAAAATATACAAAAATATCCTTAGACACACGGTGCTTAAAGTGCAACAAAAGTACCATATAATTTGCCTATATTTCATAATAGTGTAATAATATAAAATCTAAATTTAAATTTTGAAGCAAATCATATTGAAATTATTCTTTTAATAGAAATACATAAATGTATTTGTGGAGGTCATTAATGATTTTTAATAGAATGTGTATTTTAATATTCTATGTTTCAATTAAAATGACGCAATTTCTTTTTCATTCACAAAAAAAGCCATATTAGTATGTTAAAAAGTGTTCCAATATGTTTATATTGTTACCCTTCCATTCATATGATGCTTCTAAAATGCCTCCTTATCTCGAGTCTCTATATATAGTTTGGGTCGTTATATTAAGCGACTATATAAACAAGATATAATAATTTTTATGCATCCTATGATATAAGGTCGTTTTTAATGTCCTAATTACATACTCCCTCCGTCCCACTATTAACTTCTTATTTGTTTTTTCATGGTCTTCAATGAGCATGTTTGACCGTAAATATTTCTAGTTGTATATAATAATGACGCATAAAAAATTAATATTTAGAAAATAGATGTTAAGACTAATCTAACGATATGTCACATGATATATTTATTGTTTATATATTAATTTATATTTAGGGTCAAAGTTTGTAAAGTTTGACTCTGAAAAAACAAATAGGAAATTTAAAGTGGGATAGAGGGAGTATATCGTTATATTTTTTGTGACGCTTTAAGATGCAGTTCATTTTAGAAGTGTCACTAAAATTGCGACATAGATTGATATAGTCATTCAGTTTAGTGACATGTGCATGTGTCACAAATATTTAGTGACACTTGAAAGTGGAGTAAATATTGCGATATTTTCTTATCTGTCACAAAATATGCATCACTACTGATTTTTTTTTGTAGTGTTAGTATCTTGGGAATGAATGGAAGTTAGTTGTATACTTCCTTCGTTTTTCTTATGTTGGCACTGAGCTTTTGGGCACTATTATATAGGAGATGTTAAATGATCAGCGGGAGGAAGATGAACTGACAGAAAGAAAAGTAAAATGAGTGACTCAAAACAACCTTAAACTTGCTACAAGTTTGGAATAAACTGTTCTGCGTTTAAAAGGACACTTGATTGGCATTCAGGGCTAGAGTTTCGGACGAAGAGAATGAAGAGATCGGGTGGATACATCTCCGGCAGAGCATTCATAACCCAAATATAGCAGTGAATTTGCAGGCCAACGTACCAGGAGGTTGTCAATTGATGTCAGCAGTTCTGAGAGACAAGTACGACATTTTCAAACCCTTCATTCCTTGCCTTTTGACGACGATCAAAATGAATTAAATTGATGATTTTGTTCACTGATTCTTGATCTTCAGGTTTCTTTTGGCAAGCGGGATGGATAAAATTCTCGACATCAGTCACATCAATAACTTTTCCTCGACCGGAAAGGCATGACGAATTCGTAAATCACCCAGGAATATTGCGGGTCGATCGGTGGAGAAACACAATTGAAGATAGTATTTTTCTTCCATCATTATTGTTGTACAGTTACAGCCCCGCAGGAACGGTCTGAGAATCGATTCAAATGAAAACTTGAAACTATTTTGATGTATTATTCTCAATTTTTAGGGAGCAAGAATGAATTTGGGAGCGTAGAAAAGCACAAGTTAGTGATCAAAGCAGGGTGGAAATCCGCCAGTACTGACGAACTGGAGGAAAGGAGATTTTATTTCATGATGATAAAACATAAGAGGTGCTGCTGGATTGGATGTTATAATGTATGGTAGAGTGCATTTATACTTTTTTTTCCCTTATGTTTTCTCCAAAACGGGATTGTTTTTTGGTACCCAACCCTTCATATCATTGATCGAATAGACCGAAACCTTTACAATTGAAGTGATCCTATTACAACAGAGATGGGGAAGAACCCCTTACACAGAAGCACTTCATAAGAGAAATTCCAAATCTAGAGCTGTTGGGCAATGTGAGGACTACTCTAGGATTGAACATTTTATGTAGCATGATAAATCATCCAATAAGAAGTAATAGTAATCCAGCAGTAACAAACCATTTTCGTCCTTCCGCTGCTGAATCACCGTGGCCACAACTCCTTAGCTCAAAAAAGGTGCATCACCTTTACGAACCAGAGCACTCCCTACCTAAATAAAATGTCTAATCTAGTCCTCCAGTCATTGTGTTATATGCAACCAGTTCTTAACTGCCTTGCATTCCTAAAGATATCAATCGAAGTTTTTTTTTCCTTCAGGTCATCGTGTGACTTACAGATCCTGCTGCTTTAGGTGCTTCAGAGTTCGTGACTTTCATCGAAGCAATTTTCAAAAGGAGGAAGGGAATAGGGGTAGAAGCTCTACCGTAGAGCTGCTAACAGGAGTGATATGAATTTCCTTGTGAAGACTCTGGATTGCGGAACATTGGATCTTTGTTTGAACTCGAGATCTCACCCAAACCTAGCTCACACGCACGAAATTGCAGCGTCTAGCCCGCAGGCTACACTCAACTCCGACTTGTTCTCTAAATAGTTCGCGGGTTTACATCACAAGGGTTCTTTATAAACTAACTAGCCCACATGATTAGCTTACAAAGGAGATTGAAACTTAACTAGCTCGCAGGGTTAAGAAATAAATAAAATAATGAGAATGACTCAAAAAATTTGAATATATGATTGATAAAAAGTGTTAAAATAATTCGACCATCATCCCTTTTTATAGGATGAAAATCGGCAATCAACAAAGAATATAGGATTCTGCAGAAACATAGTTCAAACATGATTTGTCTTCTTTGTCCTAAAATAACTACAACTAAATGTCCTAATCTAATTCTAACAAACTAATTATTCTCGGCTGCAACTCTAATGCTATGGCCGAAACTAACAAGTTAATTAACTAACTAAATAACTAATAGTATTCAACCCTAAATCTATCTATTACAAGGCCCATGTGGCCAAATGTCAGGATCTATAAATTTATAAATCCTGGCTTCTTTTTTCTGGGCTTCTGTTGGGCTTTTTCTGCATTTGACCATCTTAAACATGCATTTTCATATCTATACACAATCTCATTAAAAAAATCATGTGGGAAAAAGAGTATTGTGCATTCTTGGCAAAGTCTTCTAGACTTTCCTGAAAATCATAGTCAAATGTTTCTTGGAGATGTTTTTCATGCACACGATGTACTCCTTCCACGTATCCATGATTGAAATTATAAATTTACTCCAAACACTGAATTCCATTTTGATATTCGTATCAATGAGGTTAAAACAAGATTTCTCTATCACAGGAAATCAACAATTTTCAGACTCAAATGTAAAAACAGTTAAACTAAAATTATTCCTATCATTGGATGACTTCAAGATACAAGTAGAACCAAGAACCAACACTGTCCAACACCAAATTCCAATCAAAACTATTAGCCCATTTTTGTGACCAGACTCGGCCATTCTCCGGTCTGACCAAACCCTCCACCTCCTCAAAAAAGGTGGATCTGACCAAAGATTTTAACGTTGTCGGCAACATTTCTATCAGCCACCAAATTATAAAGAAAACTCACCAAAATTCGTGGGCAGTCTGAAAAATTGTTGAGTCATTTTAGAGTTAGATGGAAGCTGTTAGACACTCGTCAGCATCTCAGTTCATCCGCGTTATTCCGTCAGGTTACAAATAATTTTGCACTTGTTCTGGTCCTGCCGCATTCTGCAATCAGCCACACCAACGTCCTCTGAGTTTGCAAGAATCATTCTGCCAAACTCCTTGCCGTCTGCAAGTCCACCAGATTCTGAACCCACCGGATGAGAACGCTAACTGGGTTCTGCAAGGCCCGTTGCTGGATCCGTGTCTGCAGGATCCAGGTTCTGCAAAGCAAATGCTGGCTAAGAAAAAGAAAGCACCGGATCTGCGTTTGCTGGATAAGAAAATCAATCTTCCGATTATGCGGCTTATAGAAATACCCATGTCGGCCGGCCACCACTTGATGGAGTGTTTTCACGCAAAAGAGAATCAAATAGAAAGGAAAAATAACATTAATGAAAACTAGACTACAACTGAAGCTTAAACAGGACATGGAGATGGGTGAGGGTGGTCACCGGACCGCCGGATCTGGTGGCAGCGACCTCTCCAGATTATGGTTTTCTTTTAGGCGCGCTGAGAGAGAAACCAAGGTACTCGGTTGCACTTTTTCCGAAGAGAGAGCTGTTGTCCTGCATTTATACTTCTCAGTTCCTTGTTTAGTGCACATATAAACTAATAGAAAATTGGTACATAGGCACCTGTACATAAGCCATGGGGGAAGAAACCGGTACTGAGTTGATGATAGACCCCAGTTTTAGGGAAAAAAGAGAAAAACCAGTTCCTAAGTTTCAGAACCGGAAAAAAGACAACGGTGCCAAAAATCGGTGCCTATAACGTACCGGTGCCAAAAACTGGCGCCTATATTAAAAATGGTTCTGGAATTTTATTTTTTCTAGCATCGGTAGTGTTAATACTGGCAGAATATCGGTGCTAAAACCGATGCCTATAACTCTAATAGTATTTTTGGCATGAAAAAAATTGGTGGAAAAACCCTTGCACCAGTATGTTGGGAGTGTACCAGTGCCTATGTAGAATCATAGCACCGAGATACAACGTACCAGTGCCACAAAATCGTGCCTGTGTAAACAATTGACCAGGGATTTTATATAAAATTGTACTGATGCTAAAACCGGTGCCTATGACCGGAATATGGGTTTTGGCAGGTACAAATTTGGTGGGAAAATTTGTGGCTACGATTAGTTTTAGCACGTCCGATTACAAAATAGCTTAGTTTTAGCACTTCAAGAGGGGCTAAAATGAAGTTTTTTTTGTAAGTTGAGGGGTCAAAAGTGTTAAAAAAATATAAGAGGCCAAAAGTGGACAATGGTGATAGTTAAGAGGCCACCAAAATTATTCTCTAACAAAAATCAGGTCCAAACAATTTCACAAAATTTTGTACAACTTTTCTATGTGCAGTTTCGAGGATGTTTTATTTACCCAATCATGACTGAATAGGAAATTTGGGATTATATATTATTGAACTTCATTATGGAGTCGCCAATTTTGTGATTTGACAGTTCCGAGATTCTTGGAGAACAAAAACTTCACTCGGATGTCCGGATTGAAATCCGATTGAATGTGATGCTACATTATGAAACCCTAATGCATATTCCAAGTCCATATCAAAAATATTATTATTAATTGGACCCAAAAACTTAAATGACAAGATGTCAAAAATATCATTTAAGCTCAATCAGCGTCAGTCACTGCATAGTCAGCATTATTTCACTGCCTAATCAGCGTCCAGTCACCGATTATTAGCTGGACACCGCAGGGATGGCGTGGGACATAGATTTACATTTATTTTTGAAGATCATTCTCGTTTCGAAGACGAAACTCTTCGACCACGGAGGGAGGATGTCAAAATATCATTTATTATAATTTTCTTAGTTTAGTATTTTTAGGAGGTCAACACTATACTATTTTTCCCATTGGGATTTTTAATGAGGTAGTGTGATCATTTTAGTTTATTATTATTATTATTAATGAAGAAATAAACTCGGCCATGTTGGCTTAGAAGAGTTTTGGTACGATTTTAATTGGGATTTAAAACATTCAGTTTATTATGATTAGAATTAGATTTGGTAGGTTTAGATAAGGTAGATTCATTCAAGAATTCATCCGATATTTGGGTTTATTTACATGGATGAATATGGCCATCATTTAGATTTAAATTAGATATTATAGTCAGATATGGTTTTAGCTTCTTAAAACTTCCAAAATTCTTTTCAGATTCTATTTGTACTGGCCGAATTATACCCTATAAATAGGGGAGGTCATCCATGAAATTTTAACACCTTTTATAAATAAAATATTCAGAATTTTTGAGGGTTTGTGAAATCAGTTTGGTCAAAGATTAGTTTAAATCAGTTTGTTCTGCTATACTAGGGTTTGCAAAATCCCTCGTTTAGTCAAAAATCTAAAATTCTGCAATCCAGAGTTTTCGTAAGGAGATTCTTATCATTTGGTATCAGAGCAAAGCAAAAGATTCTGTGACCATCATATTAATCAGCATCAGTTGGTATTGTAAGACATCCGTAGATACCTTCATACATGTATTTTTATACATAAAAAGGTAGATCTAAACCGTGAAATCTGCCTTCGGAAAATCTCATCATCGTCACTCAGCGTTGTCTCCAACCAACCACCCGAATCCCAGTGCTTCTCTCTGTCCACTGCAAAGCCGATCGCTTCTCTCCCGCCTTTGATTTGCCACTGATAATCTCTGCTCAAAATCATCTTTGAACGACTGATTTGATATAGTTCTTCTACGATCGATTAGCTTTATCTCCGGCGAGTTTCAGATCTTCATCGCCATTATCTTGGTCTTCTTCAAGTTCTCTATGGAGTTTTTTTTTGATAGTGTTCGAGGAAGCTGATCCCAGTTCAGCAAATATTCGGCGAAGAGAAACATAGAAAATAAAAGCTTTAAGTGCCAATGAAGAAGAAGAAGTGTGTGGTCTGTACGTGCAAGCATACACAGGTGCGTGCATACCACACACACACCACTTGAAGGCACGTGCTTTCCAGGTGCGTGACAACTATCCCATATTTTCATCTCGCGACCTGCTCAACTTCTCGCGAATTGTTCTGATTTTATCGCCAGCTTGTATTTTTCTCGTGAGTTGAAGGAATTTTCCCCAATCAACATCAGTCACTGCATAGTCAACATCTTTTCACTACCTAATCAGTGCCCTGTCACCGATTATTAGTTGGACACCGCAGATCATTCTCGTTTCGAGGATGAAACTTTTTTACCACAGAGAGAAGATGTCGAAAATATCATTTATTATAATTTTCTTAGTTTATTGTTTTTAGGAAGTCAACACTATACTCTTTTTCCCATTGGGTTTTTTAATGAGGTAGTGTGATCATTTTATTTTACTTTTATTATTTTTAATGAATCCATAAACTCAGCCATGTTGTTTTTGAATAGTTTTGGTAATATTTTAATTAGGGTTTAGAATATTCAGTTTTATTATGATTAGAATTAGATTCGGTAGGTTTAGATAAGGTAAATCCATTCAAGAATTCATCCAATATTTGGATTGATTTAATTGGATGAATATGGCCATCATTTAGATTTAAATTAGGTATTATAGTTAGATATGATTTTAGCCTTTTAAAACTGCCATAATTCTTTTTAGATTCTATTTGTACTGGCTGAATTATACCCTATAAATAGGATAGGCAATCCACAAAAATTTTAACACCTTTTATCAATCAAATGTTCAGAATTTTTGAGTTATACTCGTTGCTTGCGAGCATTTTCGTTGTTGATTAATCCTGCAGATTAATTAAGTATCAATACCCTTTGTGAACTAATCCTGCATGCTAGTTAGTGAACAAAAACCCTTTATTTTTGAGTTAATCCCACAGGCTAGTTAATGAGCAAATTTTCAAATTGTGAACTAATCATGCAGGCTAGTTAGTTGGCTTTAAAATTCTCGAGTTGTTCAAGATCACGGGGGCTAGTTTTGATCAGTTTTTTCGGCTATACCTAGGGTTTGTGAAATCCCTCGTTTAGTGAAAGATCTAGAATTCCACAATCCAGAGTCTTTGCAAGGAGATTCACATCATTTGGTATCAGAGAAAAGCAAAAGTTTCTACGACCATCATATCAGTCGGCATCAGTTGGTATTATAAGACGATATCATTAGATATCTTCATACCTATAGTTTTATACATAAAAAAAGGGAGATCTAAACCCAGAAATCTGCCGCCTGAAAATCTCATCGCCGCCGCTCAGCTTTATCTCCAATCGATCACTCGAATCCCAATGTTATGCTCTCTGTCCACTACAACACTGATCGCTTCTCTTCCGTCTTTGATTTGCCACCGATCATCTCTGCTCAAAATCATCTCTGAACAACCGATATATTCTTGTTCTTCTACAATCTATTAGCTTCATCTCAAGTGAGTTTCAGATCTTCGTTGCCATTACCTTGGTCTTCTTCAGGTTTTACAACAGCAAGTTTCTCCAGTAGCGTCCGAGAAAGCCGATCCCAGTTCAGCAAAATCCGACGAAGATAAGCACAAAACAAAAAAGCTTCAGGTTCCATCGAAGAAGAAGAAACATGTGGTCTGCATGCGCAAGCATACACAGGTGTGTGCATACCACGTGCACACCACATGCACACCACTTGAAGGCACGTGCTTCCCACGCACGCGATAGCCATCCCATATTTTCATCTCGCGACCTGCTCAACTTCTTGCAAATTGTTAATATATCGCGAGTTGTTATGATTTTCTCGCCAGCTTGTATCTTTCTCGCGAGTTGAAGGAATTTTACCCCAATCAACGTCAGTCACTGCATAGTTAGCATTCTTTCACTGCCTAATTAGCTTCCAGTCACCGATTATTAGCTAGACACCGCAGGTATGACGTGGGACATAGATTTTCATTTTATTTTTGAAGATCATTCTCGTTTCGAAGATGAAACTTTTCAACCACGGAGGGAAGATGTAAAAAATATCATTTATTATAATTTTCTTAGTTTAATATTTTTAGGAGGTCAACATTATACTCTTTTTCCCAGTGGGTTTTTCTATGAGGTAGTGTGATCATTTTAGTTTATTTTTATAATTTTTAATGAAGCCATAAACTCAGCCATGTTGATTTAGAAGAGTTTTGGTAATATTTTAATTAGGGTTTAGAATATTCAGTTTTATTATGATTAGAATTAGATTTGGTTGGTTTAGATAAGGTAGATTCATTCTAGAATTTATCCAATATTTGGATTGATTTACTTGGATTAATATGGTCATAATTTAGATTTAAATTAGGCATTATAGTTAGATATGGTTTTAGCTTCTTAAAACTACCATAATTCTTTTCAGATTCTATTTGTACTGGCCGAATTATACCCTATAAATAGGGGAGGTCATCCACGAAATTTAACACCTTTTATCAATCAAATATTTAGAATTTTTGTGTTATACTCATTGCTTGCGAGCGTCTTCGTTGTTGATTAATCATGCAGGTTAATTAAGTAGCAATACTCTTTCTGAACTAATCCCGCGGGCTAGTTACTGAGCAAAGAACCCTTTATTTGTGAGTTAATCATGCAAGCTAATTAACGTGCACATTTTCAAATTGTGATTTAAAGGTATTTTGGGCTTCCATCTTAAAACCAATTGGTACTAAGTGGCGGTGACCCAAGACCTTATATGTTAGTTATTATCATTGTAAGAAACCAATGTGGGATATATCTTTCAACACGCCCCTCACGTGGCAACGTGGAAACACTCCACGACCCATATCGGGTCAAATTAAAGGGGATCTACCCATTGGCCCAATAAACCCAACTCGGGCTCAGGTCTAAAATAGTTTGCTCTGATACCATGTTCCAATATAAATGACTTTATTTATGGTGCGGGCTAGTTGGCTTTACAATTATCGAGCTGCACAAGATCCCGAGAGCTAGTTTTGATCAATTTGTCGAGCTATACTAGGGTTTGCAAAATTCCAAGTTTAGATAAATATCTAAATGTCCAGAATCCAGATTCTTCACAAGGAAATTCATATCATTAAAAATAATCCTTCTCGATTAGATTCCTGGCTTCTAAGTAATCAAACGTAAGATGTTCTAAGACATGTACTAGGGCTTTACATAATTTCATGAAAAATTGATTTTATTTTTTATTTCTATACTAACCCGAAGAATACACTAAATCAAGTTATTGGGATGCAATGAAGATGGCATAACATAGTTTAGGAAAACAGTGTAATTTTATTAAAGTTAGATACATGCCCTCCCGTTCATCCTTTTTACACAATCTCTCTAAAGCGAATATATTGCATGTTTAATTGTATATTTCTCAATCCAATTACATAAGTACACTGATTAAAAATACTTAATCTTAACGTAGATAATAAATTGAAGTATGCAAAATATTAAAAGAGGGTCTTGCACCGGTATTTCATTGAACCATACCAATGTTGAGAATTGGAGGGAATGTGAAAATTTAAGCTTTTGGAAAAATATTTGGTAGGAAATTCAAAATTTCAAGAATTAAGTTGCCATATGATATATGAGATTTCCTAGACTGTTGGGCTGAGAACATTTCCAGCCCAGGCCCATACTATAGGCATAAGTAATCACATCAATGGCACTGGTATGTCATACCAGTGCTGAAGACCTAGAAATTTTGTTTGACGATACCTCTTTGCCCAAAATTTATAACAAAAAATTATTTAAAGCAGCCAGAGGCAGCTGCTTGATTGAATATAGACATTGGTATTTTCACAACGACACATATTAGAGTGCAGGTGCCTGATACTTAGAAACATTTTTATCCCTTCTTTTCTGGACATGGGAGTTTTTTTTAAAATCCCATTTTAAGCAGCCCCATGCAATTGCTTTAAGTTCACATAGGCAGAGGTATTTTATTAAACAACACTGGTATTGTACCGGTGCTATATACTTAGAGTATTTTGGGGACTTCCAGAACTTTGCTGAAACAACATAGGCACCGATATGTTTTCATTCATGCCAGTGTAGGGTCTGGGGTTATAAAAAGAAACTGATCGTCTCCCCCCATTAACGGTCGCAGTTTCACTTCCATAATCTCCTCCAAGCAGTGTCTCCACCAAGCGGTTTCTCCTCCATAAATATGATCTTTACCCACAATATCCACCTCCATAACTCCTCATTCACACTACATTAACCCACTCTATCAAACCCACATTATATAATAAACCAAAACACACCCCTTTTTAAAACTTGGAAGCCATCAAGCTGGAATTGAGAGGAATCACAATCCAATCGGTTACAAATCATCATTGTAGAAAGGTACCTCATATATTTGAAAAAAAATTTGGTCAAAAATTGAACTTTTATTTCCTTTGGAATTAATTACACGGGTAGGAAAGAGTTGGTGTTCGATGAAATGTCTCAATGAAGCTATTTCAAATTTTGGTTCTTTAGGGTCGTAACCATTATAATTACCGTGGCCTTGAATGTTGTTAGTGATGTACGAGATGCCACATTGTGTTTTGTGAAGTGTTTGTACCGAATGTTGAATATTTCGTGATGTTTCTTAACGGTAATTGTTTGAATATCTTCAATGTGCTAGATCTTAGAAAGGATTCAAGATGTGTCAATTACTCGTTTGTCCCGTCATTCTAAAAATGTTGGTATTGTGTTTAATGGCACTAATTTCGTTGGTTGGCGCACAATTTTTATAATATGGCTATCGTAGTTATCATGGTGAAATTGGTTATCATGGTTTTGGTGCACAGTTATTAAAATATGGTTGTTGTATTACTAATGCGTTCCATTTAGTTTCATATTTAGATGCCTCCAAAATCCAAAAAGGCCCCGGGAAAAGGAAGAGGAGTGTCCCTCCACCCAAAAAGCCAAGGGTGGAGGACCAAGAAGTTAACCCTGAACACAAACAAGATAAAGAAGCACTAGTGGTACCCTTCAAATTCAGTTTGAGGAAAAGGGAGAGGGTGCAACATTTGTGGCTTATGAAGAAGGTGGTGAATGGAGTCTGAGGCCGAGAGCGAGGGTAAAAACCATCGCGATGTATTTAATGATGACCTTACCAAGGCAGGTGGCCGTCAGGGGAAAACGTTCGACAAGTTTAAGATTGCCACATGGTGTAAGGAACGAGGAACGAATACGTGCCAGTTGATCATGTTATCTAAGGAAAAGGACCATGGCCCGATCGCATTTGAGTGCATTGATGGTGAGATGGTATGTGTTAAAAATTGGAGCACTTGGACTGTTTATTGCAACTACGCATTCTGGAGGCAGGTCAGATTTGGTACATGGGCTCATTGGCCAGATGTGCCATTAGATGTGAAGGAGGAGGCATGGAGGGACATAAAGGTAAAAACATATATTTAATACTTATATTTGAAAGAAAATTCAGTGTTATTAACCTATATTTTATATAATTATCACTCGCGGACAAGTATCAAATTTGAAACAAATTTGATGGAAAACAATGAAGGAAGTTAAGAAAGGATGTGGTAGGCAAGGCTTCCGATGCACATCAGAATTGGAAAAAGAAGCTGGCGAACAAGTACATACATTTCATGTCGAGCAAAAAAATAACAAAGTATAAACAATGGGAAAAATACAAGTGAATGAATGAGGATGAATCAAAACTGTTCAAGGAAAACAAAAAAAACAAGAAAGTTCATGGTAAGTATAGTTCTTGAAACAAATAATAAATATTATTTAAATATTTATCAACTAGTTCATTGTGATAATAACTCATTCAACATTTTTTTGGTATCTATAAAAAAAGAGCGAGGGAAAGTGCCCAGTCAAAGGAAAAGAAACACACCCACCACACCAGTTCAACGGGCAACTGGGCAACAAGAGAAAAGCTTATCGAGCAGCTAAAAGAGAAGGAGAGAAAGAAGCTGAAGGATCAGGGCTACACTGAAGATGACATCGAGGTAGAGATTAGTTCCATGACTTTCAAGCTAGACATATCGTTGGTCTACCTAGAGTCAAACAAAAGGGAACATAAAGATTACCAAACCTTGGAAGTCAAAGCCATAACTTAGGAAATAGTAAGTATTTAATTCATATAAAGATGTTGTACATGTAAACATATTTTCATGACTAACCCAATAATATTCACCGAAGTTGAAGATGAATGAGGAAAAAAGGGTACCCTAGAGTTGGAACCGGGTGAGAACATTCTGATAAAAGCCACACAGAAAAGGGATCACCCGGGTCGATATAGAGGTACCCATTCTCGACTGCTAGCAGTTGTTGCTATCCTAAGTATAGCAATAAGCAAGTGCAATAGCAACTCCTCGTCCTAAAAGAAGGATCCCAAGAATCCCCCACCGTTGTGGTATTCCCAATCAGGTTGAATAGTTGATATTCACTGTATAACGCCTTAATCCTGGAAAACAAGTCTTGAAAGTGATTCCGGGGAAAAGGCTCTGACGATCAAGTCAGTACTCTCTTGTAAAGAATTAGTGTTTCTTAGTTTATACTTACTTACCTCATTCAATGTTGCTCTCCTTGTATTTATAGATGTCCACAATCGTGGTTTCGTATTTTCAGCATATGAGATCATGGGTTGCATCATGGTTCCTACAATTTCTATTTATGGTTAGAAATTCAAATAAGGTTCCGCCGTTATCGGTTCGTGGCCAAGTCTTTTAGACAAGGCTCAACCTTTCTCGGTTCATTAACCCTACTCATGTTTCAGTCCTAGGCAGGGCCTAAGGGCATGCAACCTTTAATTTTTGGGTTAGTGATGTGGTCTATCGGCTAGGTATACACCATAAGCCCCCTAGCCATTAAGCATAGGAAGCACGAAATGGTGGCTTCGTTTGTGGAATGTATACGAACTATTATTTCGTGAATTTATTAAGCTGTAATAACATGAACGCCGTTGGTGTAACCAAGATTGTCTCTGTGAAGTGTTTCTTGCATCTTGGCTATACTTGCAATTTTGTTGGGGTTTCTGATTTTGAATTTTGAATTTGAATCTTTACTATATGTGTCGTACTTCCAATAGACTTAAATGTTCGAGATTTTGTTTCATTGAACGAAGATTTCCTCCTTTTTATTTGTTGTACCGTTCTAAGATTTCTTCTCCTTCCATTATATTTTCCGCCTTTATAATTGCTTCAATTTTTATGACTTAACTCTGTAACTATTCAGTGTATTGCATTCATTCATATACTGTCGGCTTCCCGTATCCCTAAAAAGGTAAGTCACTTTTTGTCAGACATTCATCATTATTTTCCTGTCTGATTTGACTACCACAACCACAGAAACCCCCCTTTAGCACCAGTTTTTTCAGAACTTCTAGCACCGGTTTTTGGGCTCAAAAAAGCCGGTGCCTAATTAGATAGTGAAAAGATTTCACCAGTTTTTGAGAAATCGGTGCTAGGTTTAGCACCGATTTTTTGGTCTAGCACCGGTTTTATGAAACCGGCACCGGTTTTTTGGTCTAACAATAGTTTTATAAAACCGGTGCAAAAAATAATCAAGGATTAAAAAAATGCCCTTCCTCTAGACACAGCTGTGCGCAGCTGCGTTCAGAGGAAGGGAAAAAAATTGGGTGCTGGTACCAATTTTATAAAACCGGTGCTAGATTTAGCACTGGTTTTTTGGTTAGCACCAAAAATAATCAAGGATTAAAAAAATGACCTTCATCTGGACACAGCTGCGTTCAGAGGAAGGGAAAAATTGGGTGCTGGCCGCAGCTGCTCTATTACTTCCATTTCGCAAAAACAGATTTGAAATTAGGTGCTGACCGCAGTTGCACGCAGCTGCTTTATTACTTTGATTTGGGATAAAAAACAGTAGAATAGGGTTCTGACCGCAGCTGCGCGGAGCTGTTCTAATACTTCACAACTAACAGTAAAACAATCTAGCAACATATATGTATATAGCCACATCTAGCAACATCCAAAAACATTTCCACAAAATGTATGATACAAAATTACTAATCTATGTGACTAACATAAC
>JAULKK010275898.1:0-14501 GCA_032355705.1 Rubia peregrina
GGATGACACATTATCTTACCTTATGTTCAGATGAAGACATTAAGTGACAAAGGAATATGAATGCACACTTGTCTAAAAAAATAAGTGGGAGATTGTTGGAATAATTTCCTTCAGTCAATATGCATTTTCCATACATAGTTGGAGGATTAATTCAGTTATTTTGAGTGATCGGAATGTTTAGCTGGAAACCGCTTTCAATCAATTAGCATCAATTATATTGGGCTTGCAACTTATTATAGTTGAACCTATAGGGTCACACACAAAGCATGAAATTAGATAAAAGAAATGACTATTGGTCTAGGAGCCCAAATAGTATTTATATGAGAATTGAGTTTAGAACTCATTAAGTCTAATTGGGCTAGACCCAGGTTAACTTGGATTAGGGTTTCTTGGATTAATCTATTCTGTATAAATAGATCTTTTTACAGAACTTTTCATGATAACATTATTAGAACCCTGGTCATTCCAGACGGCAGATACTAGAAACCAATCCAAACATTCTCATAAAACCAACCTCACCTAACAGAGAAGAACAAAGACTGTGTCTTTACTTGCTGATCAACGTTCTAAGCTGACGGGGGTATAGGCAATCCGATCTTGCTATGTGGATACGTATAGAGGAATCACATCTAGGATTCTCATCTCCGTGGTTGATCAAATCTGACGGTAAAGCACGCTTCAAAGGTAATCTAAACTCTTAGATGGATTTGAATTAAATACATGCATGAGATCGGGGATTAGATAATTGATTTTCTGCTAATTTAGATTTAATCAATTCTTAACAGGAACTCTCTCCCAAGTCACCCCGGAAATTTTAAAAGGGACTTTTTAATTTATTAAAGAATATTTTTCAAGAACCTCCTTTAATTGACATCAATTAAAGGCGGTTCTATTGAACAACCGCATTTAACAGGGTGTCTTTGTTGGACTTTTGGGCCTAGGTATATATAGTTGGGATTTCTTTCACACTTAGTTTTTTTCCTAACCATAAAATCACCCCTCCCAACTCGCTAACTGGATCCTCTCCCAAAACCAAAACCCAAACCCATATCCAACACTAACTTTCTACCTGCTAACTCCATTCATTCGTCGATAACTCTATTTTGCCACTGCAAGCTTGCCTCTGCTCCCTCGCCTCCACCCACTCCTCCCCATCTCTTCCACCCACTCCTCTCTGCTGCCTCCAACCACTGCTCCCCGCACCGCGTTGCCTTCGCCACCATTTACCACAAAGGGTTTGAGCAGATCTATTTTCCCAATTTCCCCATTTTCCCTCTTCCCTTTTTCATCTGCTAACCTTGATTTCCCTTTTCTAGAATATGTTCTTCTAAAAATGTCATTTCCATATCTAGTTTTGTTTGCCACCGAAAACCGCTGCCCAGTAGTTTTCGAGGAAGCTGTTTCTAGGAGCTTTTTTCATAACCCCTGAAATAAGTTCTGAATTCATAACTAAATTTGGACCCCGATCTAAGTTGGTTTTCGAACTTCCTTTGATCAATTTTGATCAAACTCATGACCAAAAAAATGACCTACAAAGTGACCTCTCTGGTCCTTTAAACCCGCTTTTAATGAGGTTTCCTCCACTAGTGGGAGAAGGTGGTGGTTGGGTGCATAAGAGGAGATTTAATGGTTGCAGAGGAGGGTTGGAGACAGGGACTAGTGCAGTGGTGAATGTTGAAATCAATTGATGCGACATTGTGAAATTAATGGTGATGGTTAGGGTTGGGCATCAGGTCTGTTTAATCGAATTTGGAGTTATTCAATTTGATTATTCGTGTTGCCCCTTAAAAATAAGAAACTAAAATGAACCAAATTACCAATCAAACCACACTGAATTCCAAATTTTGTTTCGGTTGAAAACTAAACCAAACCGAATTGCAATAGAAATTTAGTAAACTTCACACAAATTTTTTAAAAAAATTACACAATATAAGTCAATTATAAAACTTTAACTACAACAAATATTACAAACTTACACACTGATTCAATGGATTCACTAATACACCAACATATCATGAAAGTTTACAACATCAAAATAAATAATCTAAGATGCACAAGACATATTCCAGTATAAAAATCTTAATATTCTTAAATCACTAATAGTGAACACAACAACTAATAACTTAGTTCATTTTAATATCTACCAACAAATTTTTCACATTCTTTGACGATCATTTCACATTCACCTTCACCCTTTGTTGGAGGTGCATAGAAACAAAATGACGCAGTCTAATTTATTATCTAATATATATATATATATGTATGTATTATTTAATTAAATACAATTCGATTTTCGGAACGAATTTTGGTTTGAGTTTTAATATCCAAAACCAATCTAAAAACCATATTCAGAATTTAGTTTAATCAATCTAGATATATGAAAATCCTATACTCTCCATGTCTCATCATAACCTGCAATTGCACTATTCATTTAGTTAAAACTGACTAAGTTTTACTATAGAATTCTATTGATATATAAGTAAGAATATTATCATGTGGCATAGTGTTAGATTCATCTTAATATGTATTTTTATAATATTAATTTTTTATAATTATTATTTGTACATAATTAAAGATATTAATCGTCAAATATTTTGTAATTCAAATATTAAAAATCAAAGTGTGCAATTTATGTTGAAATAGAAGAAGTATTAAATTTGGTTTGGGTTATTTAAATCTGGATTATTCAATTTTTTATTTGATTTTTTGTTTTCAATTTTCTGCCCACCCGTAGTGTTAATGGTGTCACGAGGCGGGATAGAGGGGCTGTGCAATATTGTTGCAATGTTAGTGGTGTTTGAAATCAATGTGGAAGAGTTGCCAAACAAATAAGGTTATTTTTGTAATTTAATTTATTTCTTTGATAAAAATGACGAGAAAGGTAAAACTCTAAAATTTTACACCGGTCAAGGATTATATATAAGCACTTTCGAAACAATTATATGTTGATTAAATATTATATGAACATTTTCGAAAAATTGAAACTCTTATTTTTCATCCGGACAAATTCAGCCAAACAACCATGGACATTTATATCATTCACGTAGATTTTGTCCTTGTTATTGGTCACGAGCATTTTTTAAAATTCAAAGTTGTTATTAAGGAATAGTAATATTTACCAATATTACTTGTAATTAGATTAGAATACATTTTCTAGTTTGGTATAGGTCTTTGTACAACTATATAATGTACCTCAGAGCATGAATACAAACAAAACATTATTACCCCGTAAATATTCTTCTTCGTTCCAATTTATCCTTGTAGGACCTCCTGAAGTGTTGGAGTTCGATTCGACGCAATGGAGCGATGACGGGGATGTGAAGAGGTGAAGAGGTTGGAAAAATGATTGTTAAAAGGTTGATATTCGTCAACTTTTGGGCATATTTTTTACTGCGACCCAAACTCATTTAGGGTCGGTGGATGTCATTTTTGGGTTCTCCTCCGCGAGTACTATAAAATTGATTGTTTAAACTCTCATAAAGGATCAAGTGTGAATGAGATATGGATGCTCGAAATGTCACACTTGAAAGAGAAAAATTGGCGGAAATTGGCCCAGGTTATTTTTTCTCCGGACTGTCTAAAATGCGTGTGGACCACGTGGTAATCTCTAGAAAGTCCAACCGTGTAATATGTGTGTGTGTGTGTGGAATTGCTTGTGTGTAATTCTTAAGAGATAAGAGCGAAATACTTCCGTATTTTGTGAGATATCTTGTCGTAAATGAATATGCAGTTTACCATGTTTAATACACTAAATAATACTGTGCAAATATTTCTTCCATTTCCAGCAGATTTGATTCGAGTATTCTTGGAATGTTCTCGGACTTGATGAGTTGGTGATTGGAGACTATTTTTCTCTAATTACAGAAAATCAGAATATCATGTTTCCATGATTAGGGTCTCTTAGAGTTGTATAAATAGAGCCTCTAATTGAGTCATGAAACTCGTACCATTTCTCAAGTATCTCCATATTATAAATTTGAGCCTTCTGTCTGTCTCTCTCAAAGTTTCCGTCTGTTGCTCTGTCGAGGTGATAGTCCTTCGGGCCTTGCGTGAATTCGAGGTAACTCTTACGTGTTAATTGTTACCTTCGATGGTTTTATCCCATGGAACGATGTCCACGACGGGACTCATTCGTTTCAAGGGCAGCGAGTTTATTCGTGACTCCATCACTTTGTTTTGCTTGAAACATTGTTTATTTATTGTTAATATATTGCATGTATACTTTAATTATTCATAACTTGAGCTTTCCAATTGTATGTCTGAATAATTAATTTAATATTTTATTCTTACATATGTAAATTGCTCGTTCAATTTTCATTATTTAATTTTTACATGATATAATCAATATATGTCCAACACCACTATCTCACTGCCACCGCACCACCTGTCGTCCTCGTTCCAATTTAACCCCTCGTCCTCGTAAGACCTCCTGAAGTGTTGGAGGTCGATTCGACGCAGTGGAACGATGGCGGGGATGTGAAGAGGTGAAGAGGGAATTGGATTCGGCGCGATGGCAGGGAGGTGAAAATCGCAAATTATTGAAGAGGTGAAGAAGGAATCTGAAATGGGCTTTGTTGAAGACGGCGACGAGGGAGAAAGAAAAGAGGAAAAGAAGAAGAAAAGAAGAGGAGGAGAAGGAGGAAGAAGTACAAAGGGGGTGGGTAAATTAGACTTCTTATATTATATATATATATATATATATATATTAATATGGAGGCCAAAATCATCTTTTTATAGATTTCAAACAAATTGGCAATTGACAAAATAGTCAACTAAGTCCACGGTTAGATTGACATTTTCAAATTTTACAAGGTTATATTGGCACTTTCAAATTTTACAGAGGTTTAAAATTGCACTTTTCTCTAAAAATAAATATCAAATCACCCTATTTGGCCATGTTTTCTAGAATTTATCTGAACTGATTTGAATTAAAGTCAATTGAATTAAACTGAACTAAACTAAGTCGGGTTATAAATGAGTGTCTTGAAAAATAGTAATAATATGACTAAATACAACTAAATTTCACCAAATTACATTTCACTTAATTGAATTGAACTCGTAAGATTCATGGGCTTCTATCATAAAACCAACTGGTACTATGTACAAGTGACCCATGATCTTATATATTAAGAAAATACTTTGTCAACCACCAATGTGAGACTCAATCATCGAGCAAACATGTTGAGCAAACATGGAGAGAAACGGTCACATGTCTATCAGTGGGAATACACATCCACTGGGATAATTAGGTCAACCTTTGGCTTTGATACCATGTAAGATTTATGAGTTTTTGTCATAAACCAACTGGTACTATATAGAGCTGACCCGTGATCTTATATACAATACTTTGTCAACCACCAATGTGGGACTCTCAAACAGAACAGAACTGGACTGATCTGATTTGAATTGAACTAAATTGAATTAAAATGAACTAGCCTGAAGTGTAGATAAGTTCAAGAGAACACGACCTTAGTCATACTAATTATAAAAAGATTACATCTAACAGTAAGTCGATCTAAAGCAATATTTTATGATTTTAAACTCATTTATGTCCATTTAGATCGAGAAAATGTCTATAATGGTACCCATTTTTAAATGAAATTCACAGTTTGATACCTAAATTTTAAAATTGTTCTAAAGAGGTACCCACTTTTTATCATTAATGTCCCAAAAAGATACTTTTTAAAAGTGGGTGCCATTGTGACACAATTTTTATCCAAATTGGTACTCATTTTTGCTGAAAGGTACCATCTCGAAACATAAATGAAAAAGTTAATACCTTTAAAGGACAAATTCAAAACGTGAATTTCGATACTTATAATCAATAAGTATTAAACTGTAAATTTCGATTAAAAATTGTTACCATTTCAGATAATCTCTCCACTTAGATCCAACACCCGTAAAATCTATTAAATTTATTAGAGGTGACAATTGGGCGGGATTGGGAAGAAATGAGATGGAAAATTAATAAATGGGTAATTAATGTGATTGGGTATTAAATACCCATTAGCTTTTGGAATTGCGATGGCTACGCTAATGGGAAATTTTGATACCAATGGGTCCCAAATTATGTTATCTCAATGGGAACCCAACAAATACTCAATAAATACCCAAAATTACCCAATTTATTGCTTGTGTAATATTTAACATTAAATTAACTATAATTAGCAAATCATACATCTTTGACACATGTATAAATCAGTAGCCTAATAGTTTGGTGTTATTATACAGACCATCACTCATTCACAGGCTTAAATTATATTTTAATCTGCCGCCAGACAGGGTACAATTCGTATCCTCTCATTTTATTTCTACAGCACTTAGGATCATAAATTAGTCGAGTTGAACTCGAACAACCACTAATTCGAATTCAGCTCGTTTAAAATGTCTTGACTTCCAACTCGACTCAAACTCGTGCGAACATGTAGTATATTGGCTCAAGTTCGAGTTCAAATGAAATTCGATAGACTCGAGTTCAATTTTGAGTGAAATTAATTTGATTCTAGCCCCATTTTAATTTGGCACTCAAGCCATGATTAAATATAACTTTTATTTTAATATACATATTAATATTTTTTTAATAAATATATTAAATATATATTATGTTGCCTCGATAAGTCTGATAAAGTTTAAAGGTCAATGTTAATTGAATTTGAGCTCGAGCTCGAGCTTGTATACTATATGAGTTGGTTCAAGCACGCTCAAATTCGATCAAACTTGAATTTGAGTCGAGCTTTGATAGAGATGCTCGTAAACAGTTCGGTTCGTTTACATCCCTAGTGTGAGAAACTGGAGCTCGTGAACAATTCGGCTATAAACGAAGCAAACTATTTGCGAACAGCTCGGTCAAATCTCGACTTAAATTCCAATTTGATCGAGCTCGTACACTATTCGATCTCGTATAATATTCGAGGTCGAACCCAACTAATATTGTTCGTTAATCTCGTCGAATTTACAAATACATATTATATATTTTTATTAAATATAATATAATGTAAATAATATAATATATTATTCATGGATCGAGTTCGAGTTCAAACTAAATTAATTTCACTTGATCTCGAGGTGAATCATGATTTTACAGGTTCAATCGAATTGAATCGAGTTTGAAATATTTTAAACGAGTTAAACTCGAACAAACTCGTTTACAGCCTTAGGAATCTGATGAAGTTTGAAAAATGTAACCATAAAATAATCAGAAAAGAGTAAAAAATATTCACGTTTGAGCGGAGTTCAATTACATTAAATAGTATTTTCATCAAAAGGCGGGAATTGATCGGATATTAATTGGGTACCCATAATTATCCTATTTTAAATGGGTATATGGGAAGATTGGGATTCCAATCTCATTTCTCCTTGTAACCCAATACTATAAAACTCATTTGATCATAATCCCAAACTAGAAAATAATGGAAATTTCCTATCCCATTAGCTTGAATTTAATGGGTCCAAATTTTCAATAGTTATTGGGATTATTTGCTCTCTCTAAAATTTATGTATGAGAGATTGTCCAAAATGGTACACACTTTTAACCGAAATTCACAATTTTGTACCTAAAATTTGAATTTGTCCTTTAAAGGTACCCATTTTTTTCATTTATGTCTCAAAATGGTAACTTTTAGCAAAAAAAAATGGATACCAATTTAGATCAAAATTGTACCATAATGGTACTCACTTTTAGTTAAAAGGTGTATTTTTGGGACATTTATAAAAATGTGTACCTTTTAAGTACAATTCTAAAAATAAGATATTAAACTGTAAATTTCACTTAAAAGTTGGTACTAATTTAAACATTTTCTCATTTATGTATGAATTGAAAATTGTCAAATCTTCTAAATTTAGATTGAATTTGAATCTATGTAATGTATATTTCTAGATGCGGGTTCCGATCTTATAATAAACTACTCAACCCATATCCATCCCAAAACTCGGATAGGCCCTTAAATATTGGACTGAAAGAGGCTTCCTGCCCACCTGAAAATAGGCAACATGGATGTAACAAGGCAACAGGCGCCAACAACCGTGATCACGTGAACAATGTATTACTACCACGTGAACGATGTGTGCAGACAAAATTCCATTAATTTGACCTATCTTGTCAGTTTTGCTTAGAAAACCATAGAGTACTCCCTCAGTTCCAGTTCCAGTTCCAGTTCCAGTTCCAGTGAAATCATTATTACTTCAATGAATATGTTTCATTAATATATTTATCAACATAAAAAATAACGGTAATAAAAAATTAATATTTAAAAATTAACTACTTATTACGTACGATGAATTTGACAATATCATATGCGATAATATTATTATTCATACATCTATTCAAATATATGATTAAATAAGAGCTATCGTAAGTGTACACACTTACTATACTATAAATTTGAGTCATCGTAATACTTTTTCTGCAACACTTATTAAAAATGTTGCAATATCTTATAAAGTGTTGTCTAAACCTTTGAAAAGTGTTGCCTAAATATAGAAAAGTGTTACCTAAATTTTAAAAAGTGTTACGTTAAATCTAATGCAATATCACCTAAGGTAATACTTGGTAAAAGTGTTTTAGGTGCTAATAATACTAAGTTGAACCTATTGCAACACTTTTACCAAATATTACCTAAGGTGATATTGCATTAGATCTAACGTAACACTTTTAAATATTTATGTAACACTTTTCAAAGGTTTAAGTAACACTTTATAAGCTATTGTAACATTTTTAATAAGTGTTGCAAGGAAAGTGTTACATTAGCCTTAGTTTGTAGTACTGTAGTGGAATTATAAAAAGGTAAAATATTTTAGTTACAATATTAAAATTTTATTATGCAACGTGCAACAGTTATAAGTTTATGACTCAATTAATGCAACCTGAAAATTTAATTTTGATTTCTTCTAATTTACAATTTAAATCTTAGTCTTTCCATAACTTATGAAAATATCGTCTTTCAAGAGACAGACTCTTTGTGTTTTAGAATAAAATTCTTATTTTTTAATCAACTTTTTCAAGTTGTGTTTCAGCATAAATTTTGATTGTATATAAATTGCAATAGCATCATATGATGTATTGTTAGAATCTTTGTAAGATGTATTTTTAAAAGTTAATTTTTTAGACATCATTAATACATATAATTAAAATTATTGTTGGTCAAACATAAGTCAAAAAATACTCCATCTGTCCCAGTTCAAACACTAGTAGAGGCAAGCCTATTAAAGGCGCTCGTTGAAGGTAGTTTTGGCTGAAAAAATGTGGAACCCCTTCGTGAAGAGGTTCCGATATTGGAACCCCTTTCCAGGAGCCGCGAAAACCATTCAAGGCATATTTTCATATTTTACGGCAGTTATTAATTAACTACCTTTAATTAGAACTAATTAAAGGTGATTTAGGTCTTAACCACCTTTAATTAGCCCTAATTAAAGGTGGTCGTGACAAACCGCCTTTGATTTACCATGCTTCCGAGTTTGTAACAAGGGCCGATTACAGTTTCGAACTCGTAATTGCCCATCTGCGATGTTTATGAAGAGACAGTAGACATTCTGAATTTGGAAGGTTTGTCCCCAACAACTTTCTGAACTCAGAAAAAATTTGAGTATGGATATACACTTATGAAGATGGGTTCCGAGCTCGGAACCCACTCAATTTAAAATAAAATTTTACCCGCACATTTCTTTTATTTTGATGAACAAAAATATTGTAGGGTTTTCCCTCATCCATAATCCATTGATAATGAAGTGAAGTTAATACATAGAAGAACATCACTTTCCAATTGAAGAAGGTAGGTTGTATAAATGTTTTGTTTTAATTTATCTAGAAATTAGGGTTTTACATGTATAAATCTTCATTTAGGGTTTCTAGTTAAATGAATTAGGGTGAGTTATGATAAATTTTATGATGATACCAATGGGTTTCATTGTAATTAATTTATTTGTAGGATAATGGATCAGAATGAGTTCATTATTAAAGATCTAAGAAAATCTCCCGAGGACATGCAATTGATCAAAGCATTTCTTACATTAGCATTTGAAGACGCATCTAAAAATGGTATTGTTTGAGCCCGATGCCTGTTTAAAGATTGTACAAATGATGTGTATTTAGGGAGGAAGAAATTGGGGACATCTTGTAATGAGGGGGTTTTAAACTTCCTACACTAGGTGTGTATGGGTGCATGAGGAAGTTGGAGAAACAGTAGGGACAAATGATTTCAGTAACACGAATGTGGAAGATGATTTGGATGGGAATGCAGAATTTGACGAAATGGTGGAGGATATTACGAGAGAGTTCAAAGGTAAATGTGAGGTCTTACAAGCTTTACTTGACGACAAAGAGACGCCTTTGTACAATGGATCTAAACATTCGGTACTTAGTGAGACTTTGAAGATAATGAATTTAAAAGCCAAATTTGGGTGGACTGATAAGTCGATGACCGAAACTCTGGAATTTCTTAGGGAATTGCTTCCCGAAGGTAACATGATGACATATAGGTTGTATGCGGCAAAAAAAGTTATTAGTCTGATGGGATTGGAATTGAAAAAAATACATGTTTGCCCGAATGATTGTATGTTGTACCAAGGGGAAGAAGATGAAAACCAAGAAACATTTCGGGTATGTGGTAAGTCTTGCTACAAACTGAAGAGAGGTGCAATTCCAAAGGGTGTGGAATGGATAACTAAAACAAAGAAGAAAACACCGGCAATGTGGTACCTCCCTATCATTCCCCGATTTCAGAAGTTATTTGCTTGTAAGGATGATGCAAAGTTTCTCTGTTGGCATGCGGAGAGGGATCGACCGATGGATGATGTGATTAGGCATGCGTCGGATGGTGAGCAATACAAAAAATTTGATGTCCTGTACCCCAAGTTTGGCAAAGAACCGCGATGTTTGAGGTTAGCCCTATGTACCGATGGAATGAATCCATTTGGTAATATGAGTAGTACACATAGCTCTTAGCCTATTATGTTGGTTATCTACAATCTCTCTTCATGGTTGACAATGAAACGTAAGTATGTGTTATTATCTGTGATGATTTCCGGTCATAAGCAACCAGGTAATGACATAGATGTGTATCTTGCTCCTCTGGTCGAGGATTTGTAAACCCTATTTAATGAGGGTGTTCAGACATATGACGGTAGTGTTTAAGAATACTTTACATTGAAAGTGTTATTTTTGCACTATCAATTACTTTCCTGCATATGGTAACTTGTCTGGTTACTTAGTGAAAGGCCACTTTACTTACCCATATGTGAGAAGGACACTGATTACCATCAATTGAAGCATGGTTGTAAAACTGTGTATCAAATTCATTGTAGGTTTCTTTCGGAGGACTATCTATGACATTTTGCAAGAAAGTGGTTAAATGGGAAAGTAGAGGCTAGATATGCACCGGTTGCGCGAACAGGCACTCAGACATTTAAAACTGTACATCATTTTCCCAATGATTTTGGTTTAAAAAATGGAAAGTTCATGTGGAGGGGAGTTGGAAAAAATGCTCCAGTTTCCTCAAATTGCCATCCTGAAAGCATTTGGAAGTTAGACATTATCTTGATGTTATGAACATAGAGAAGAATGTGTGTGATTCTTTGGTAGGGAATTTTTCGAATACCCCTGGGGAAACAAAGGATGAGCTCAAGGCTAGATTATATTTGCTTGAGATTGGTGTTAAGAAGAACTTAGGGCAAGTGAGTTCTGGTGAAAATTGTTACTTGCTCCCTGTTTGCTATTCTATGTCTCGGTCGGAGAAAAAATCATACCGTTAGACCCTTAGTGGTGTTAAGTTCCCGGCCGCGTATTCTTCCAACATCAGTACTTGTGTGTCAGTGGAGGAGTTGAGCTTAGTTGGGTTGAACTCTCATGATTGTCATGCTCTAATGCAGGAATTGAATGTCACTACGATTCGATCGACATTTCCATCCCATGTGAGACTCTGCATTATAAAGCTTTGTATATTTTCAAGTTCATTTGCAACAAAAACATTAGTGCATTAACATTGGACCGTTTGCAGGCAATGATCGTTGATGTTTTGTGCTGGATGGAAATGTATTTTCCTCCATCATTCTTCGACATTATGGAGCACCTGTGTGTTCATCTTGTGCGGGAGATAAAGCTTTGTGGTCCTATGTTTGTGTGGGAGATAAAGCTTTGTGGTCCTGTGTCAGTACTTGTCGCGTATTCTTCCAACATCAGTACTTGTGGTCAGCTCACATGTATGTCCCCCCGTGGGCAAAATGTTCAAACACACCCACTCATATATTAGCTTCTGCTCCACAGTCAAGGCACCTATGGCATAGCTATCCACTGGGCCCGGGGTGCTTTCCCGTCTAGAGAAATATTTCTTAGTTGTGGCTACGGGGTCAATTGGGGTGGCTTCTGTGACGATGGACAACTCTGTTGGGGATAGATTTCTACAGGGCCATGTCCTTCTACAGGGTCAACGTATATGGGGATGAGTACGAGCTACCGAGAACTTCACATATTGTATACTTAATTGACTAAAATTTCCTTCCCCCCAACCTTCGTACAATCACGATTGTTCAAGTTTTCCCCCAAATTGGCATAAAATTCAATTATCTCATCAACATGGACTTTTTCTTCTAAACACATCAATGTCTCCAAATGTTGATCTCTAAAACGATTTAACTAATATTCTATGCACAAATCTCCTACCGACGAAGCACTAATATCTATGGAATTTTCAACCTTAAGCTTCAAGAATTCCACATATCTCTCCTTCGTTTTGTCATTGAAAAACTGTTGGGATGAAAATATTTGGTTAATGGGTTCATGACTTCGGTCGCTCGTTGCCCCGCTACTCTTCTTCGTGTATCTTGGCCTCAATTTTTTTAAGTGAATGGGAAATTGGGGGGTAGATTCCGTGTGTTAGAATTTAGGGGTTTTTTAATGGGGAAGGTTTGTGTTGAGAACGATGTTTTTTATATACTAAAACCGATTCCGAGTTTGGAACAGCTTCTTGACAAGAAAAAATAGGAGTAAATGCGGGTTTTCAAAAGGGTATTAAATACCCTTTGGAAGCCCGCGTTTTTCTTCACTTTTTCCCTCAAAAACACAACACAAACCCATTTTCTCCATTTATCCTCATCCAAAATCCATGCTTCCATGAGGTGATGATTCAAGGTAGGTTTTCACTCATTCAAGTCCTACTTTCCTCAATAACACTTGGTTTGTGCTCATCTCATTTTCTCATTTCATAAAGGGGGTGATCTTTGCAAGTGCTACTGGAAATTGATGGTGAACAAGGATTTATTAAAGGGATAAATACATTTATAACCCTATCTTTAGCCTGAAAGTGTCAATATAACCCTGTAATATGAGAAAGTGTCAATTTAATCTTAACCATTTATTGTATGTGCCAATCTAACCATAACTTTTTAAAAAGATTGTGCCGATATAACCAATCTCCCTAATTCCGACATTGACCAAATAAATTCAGGCATAACCAGAAAATGAAATGACAAAAATACCCCTTAGACCAAAACTAAAATTTTAATACCCATTAAACCCCTATTTTCTTGCTTCTACACAACCCATCCACCCCACCCTCCGCTGCCAGAAACCACTGCTGCCGTCGAGAACCGCCACCGCCAGAAACCACCATATTCATGAAGAAGAGGACAGCAGACAGAATTTATCAATTCCAACCACCGGACAAAAGAAGTTTGTTTCCGAGCACGCTCTGGTCATCAATTCCAACCACTGGAGGATTCGAGAAACAAAGCCACCACACGACGGTGGAAAAACCTGACAGATGGTGAATCGTCACGGCGAGGAAAGAATTTAAGCCCATCAATCTAGGAGCAGTCAACGCCGGCGGCGAACCTACAAACAACAACCGAGTGAGGTAAAAGAAAAGCCACCACCGATTACCAGAGTATGCTCGGAAACAAACTCGATTCTCCTCAGCACAGTACCCGCCTCAACCTCTTCAACCTTAATCTTATCAATTCCCACAAATTCAACATTTTCAGCCTCAATTTTGTCACCAAATCCAGCTGGGCCAACCTCAATCGTCCCAATATATGCCATTTCTGAGCTCAACAGAGTTTGATTTTCCACCAAATCAGTCGCCATGCCCTTCCGTGATTCTAGGTCATCTTCAATCCAGCCCTCCATGTACTCAAAATCAAGAAAAGAGTCAACAATTGATACAAACAGGTCTTCGAGGTTAAACTTTGAGCCGACGGTGCTTTCGCCGTCATTAAAATCGAGGTCACCCTAAAAAGAAAAACAAGTGGGGAGTAGTCAACGCTGTCGACAAACCTACAAACAACGACCGGGAGAGGTAAAAGAAATGCCACCACCTACGATCAGAGTGTGCCTAAAAAACACCAAAAAAGGTAATTATTAGAATCACCCTTTCGCCTATACATAACACTTTTCCCGACTCTAAAAGATACCCTCCGCCTCTACGTAAGATTTTTACATTTTATTTTTGTCTTCCAAATAAAGGTTCGGTTTTTTTAAAAAAATTACTAAAATTTGATCAGATTATTCTAAT